>PVJC01002900.1:0-64797 GCA_004026665.1 Murina feae
CCAGGCATATGCAATCATGGGCCCTCTGGTCTGCACTCACCAGCCCTCCCACCCCCCAGTGCACGAACCCTGAAGGGGCTGTGGGTAGCCTGAAAATGGCCCTCAGCCCCTCACCCAAGCTGACCAGGCATGCCAGCGGGTGGACATCTCTCCCGAGGTGTCCCAGACTGTAAGAGGGCACAGGCCGGGCTAAGGGACCTCCACCCCCCGAGTGCACAAATTTTTGTGCACCGGGCCCCTAGTATATATATATGTATGTTTTATTTTTAGAGAGCCAGGAAGGGAGAGGGAGAGAGAGAGATAGAAACATCCATGATGAGAGAGAATCATGGATCAGCTGGCTCCTGCATGCCCCCTACTGGGGATCGAGCCCATAAGCAGGCATATGTCCTGACAGGGAATTGAACCCGTGACCTTTCAGTGCATGGGATGGGCCCCAACCACCTGAGCTGCTGGGGAGGCCACTGCATCTGTCCAGGGCCACATGGTCAGAGGGGAGGGATCCCTTCATGCCACCAGTGCGGCACGATTGTCCAGGTCCCCCAGCCTCTGTTTGGGGGTCGTAGGAGTGTCTGAACCTGTAGATGGACATAGGCCATGAGTGAGGGGCAGGTAGAACCTCGCTGTCCGTGTGTCACTTCATCCAGACCGGGGGTGGGGAATGTCAGCCTATAGGCCATATAAGGCCCGCAGTGTCCTTTGGTCTGGCTCTGCCAAAGTTTTAGGGGTGAGTCGATGAAATGTTTGAGCAAATAGAGCAGGCGAATTTTAAGTGGGTCATTTTGTATGGCCTGAGAGTGATGTTATAAATATCCAGATGGCCCTTGGCAGAGAAAAGGTTCCCCACCCCTGCTCTAGACAGTCGGCGCGGGCTGGTCCTCTCACCCGTGGGATGGCAGCCTTGCAGGAAACCCCGACCCCTTCCTCCTCTGTCCTCCTGACTCTGCCTCCTCCTGGGCCTCACTGAGCGCCAGGACAGACTCCTTGGCATACACGTCTCTGCCTAGGCAGCCTAGGAGGACCAGGGCTGCTCAGAGGGCAGGGGCAGGAGAGAGGGCCACATGAGGACTGCAAGGGCCCAGGGAGGGAGGCTAGCAGCCTGTGGGCCCCTCAGTGCCCAGGTCTGGACTGCAGAGGGCTCTCTGAGATGCCTTTGTGAATGTTGGAGAATTTAGGGGGCACTTCAGGGCAGGAATTGCAAGAATGGAGTGTGCTCTGGGGAGATGAGCTCAGAGAAGTCAGGACTGAGGAGCACAGTGAGGGTCTGGCCCCGAGAACAGGCCAAGGCCCTCTAAGGGACATACGTCGAGTATGGTTTGTAGCATTAGGACTGTGGGCCTTTAGTCATCATCATCATCTGGAAAAGGAGGAACGATTTGTCTACCAGACAGGGTCGCCTCCTGTTGTAATTGGCCGTGGGTTTAAAAGTTGATGCGGGTGTGTGTTTGCCGGCGTAATAGACTCTGAGAGCTTTCATTGCACTTAATGTGGCTTAATGGGATTAATGTCTGTACCAACTAATACATGGTTTTCATTGCGCAAAGAGGACACTCCTGAGAGGAGAGAGGCAGAATGGTTTGCAAATGGTTTACGTGACTTTCTTCCCCACACGGCGATACACCTGCCCACTGCGTTGCTCCCTTCCCGCTGCTCTGGCGCCGGAGAGGGTGGGAGGCTCTCCCATGGACTTGGTTAGATTTCATCTTTGAAACTTGCATGTATGTCTTTTTTTTAAAAGTTGTTTTTTATTGATTTCAGAGAGGAAGGGAGAGGGAGAGAGAGAGGAACATCAATGAGAGAGAATCATGGACTTGCTGCCTCCTGCACTCTCCCTGCTGGGGATCAAGCCACAGCACAGGCATGTGCCTGACCCACACACGGGCATGTGCCCTGACTGGGAAATGGAGCATTACCTCCTGGTTCATAGTTTGATGCTCAGTCACTGAGCAATGCCCGCCGGCCGAGCTGCATTTATGTCTGAAATCTGAAGCGCCCCTCCTGCTAGGGCCCTGACTGCCTGGGGGACTCATCTCCATAGGAGATCATGTGAGAAAACACGAGGACCTCCTTACAGTGGGGCCTCCTGGAATAGGGCTCTGTTGAAGGGGGAGCCACACCTCCTCTCTTCACTGTGCCTGTTGGGATGCTGGGGTACAGGAAAGGGGACCGTCCCTAGGATTTGAGTGATCAGGAGGAGGGTTGCCCCTGCGGAGCATAAAGATCACAAGTGGGAGACTGGGTTGGGGAGGGGGAGTGCAGGTGCATTTTTGGATAGGACCTGGAGAGAGAGACCTGGGACTCTGGGCTGGAGAATAACCTGTGTGTGCATGTGTGTGCATATATGTGTGTGCATGCATATGTGCGTGTGTGCGCGTGCATATGTGTATGCGTGCATGTATGTGTGTCTAGAAGGATCTAGAAGTGATCCTTCAAGTTGCAACTGTCTATATTGTTTTGATTGTGCGTTAGAGGTTCCAAAGCATCTCACCTTCCCGCACCGTTTGTCTTTCCAGGTGCTGCTGTCAGGACTCATTGGCGTTGTCTCCTGGAAAAGGCCTCTCTCCCTCGTGGTAGGTCGCACCTGCTCTCCGTGGTGGCCTTGGAACAAGGCTGTGGCCTCTGTGGTGTGAGCACTTGCAGTGTGATGGGCACAGAATTCAGGCTTTTTTGCCCAAAGGGGAAAGCAGACCTTGCTGAAAGCGTCGTAAGTGATAGCCAAGCGCAAGTGGCCGCATCGAGAGGCCGCTGAGGTGTTAGCCTGAGATGTTTGCGGCCCTCCTCTCTCCGTTTGCTCCCTCCTGGTCCCCTCATACGAGGACATGCCGGGAGCCACGACGATCTAGTAAGTGCAGATGCATGTTGTCTAGACGTAGAAACATGTGCGCATATATGTATGGTCACGTGTGATCACACAGCTGGGACGTGTGTTAGCAGAGTGCAAGAAATGTCAGCTCTTGGTGTGTTTTGGATACTGTGCACCTCTGCAAAGGGGGTGTTTGTCAGAGTAGAAGAGTGAAGAAAGGAGTATCGTTCATCCTGGCCTGTGTGGCTCATTGGTTTGGGTGTCATCCTGTGCACCGAAAGAACCGGTTCCATTCCTGGTCAGAGCACATGCCCGGATTGCGGGCTCGGTCCCCAGTATGAGGTGTGCAAGAGGCAGCCTATTGATGTTCCACTCTCACATTGATGTTCCTCTCTCCCTCCCTCTCTAGAAATCAATACGTGTATTTATGTATATATATTTACATGTATGTATATAAGTGAATGGCTTCTCACCTTGCTTTGGGAGGTCCTGGGAGACGTGGAAAGAGGATGTTGGTTCCTCCATCTCAAAAGCACCCCAAGCAAATCGGTGGCTGTTGGGCTTTAGGCACACGCATGAATATATCTGCGTGTCCATGTCTGTGCTAGGCAAGAGGTTTTCCCGTTCTGATGGAGGATGGAAAAGATGGCATGGCTTTTCTTTTTTTTGTAGTGATGAATTATTTACATCTGTTCTTTAAGTGATTAGACTTGGAGATGATGGCATGGACCGGGTAGTAATGCAGAGAGAAAGGAATGTGGACCAGCCAGCCAGTGTGGCTCAGTGGTTGGGTGTTGACCCCTGAACCAGCAGGTTACCGGTTCCATTCCCAGTTGGCTGCCTCTTGCACGCCACCTAGTTAGGATCCAGCCCGAATCCCAGGCATGTGCCCTGACTGGAACTGAACCGTGACCTCCTGGTTCATAGGTCAGTGCTCAATCACTGAGCCACACTGGCCGGGCTGTATAGTCCATTCCTGACAAGAGTTGTCTTGTGTCCACCTTGGAAAGCCCTGCTTCCTCTAAAATGCTTCCCTTCCTAATGGACTTCCTCCTTTCCCCTGGAGTCTTCACATTCTCCTAATAGAAAAAAACTCGTTAAGAAAAAAAAATAAACTCAGACGCTGAGGTAGCTCTCATATAAGAAAAGTAATAAATGAAGTGTCCCTAGATTCCAAACGCGTCCTCTTTCACTAAGAAGGCAATTACTGTTATAAAGATATAGCCTAGAAAAATCATTATGGCTGAGAAGCGTGTGCTGTGTCTGTCTGCGGCACAGTTAATTTTAAAAGTATTACCAAGCATACAAATCATAAGTCTGAAATGCTGAACTATACTAATTTGAAAGTGAATTTAATATGCTATTCCGAGGGACTGTCTGTACTTACCCAGCTTTTAAAAAATTGTAACTTAGAGGCTATTAGTTACCAGATTGTCTTCCAAATGCCCAACCTCTTTTAATGAAGAGTATTACTCCAGGACCTTATCTCTCATCTCCGAGTAGTTTCACGCAGTACAGTGAGTAACGGTAATATTGGAACATCCATATTTCACCCTGACTTTATAGGCATTAAATCAAATTGTTGCATTTTTATCAAAATACAAAAATGCTGATTGGGAATGAAAAGAAGATTCAAAGGTATCAAATTTGATTGTTTTGCTATGTTTGCTTTGATTCCCCAAAACATAGGAAAATGGATTGAAATTGATTTAAGAATAGCGGTGTGTAGGCAATATGATCTGAAGACGAAGAGAAACTTATTTTCTTTCTTTTTTTTTTTTTTTACGAAGAGAAATTTTAAAATCACTTACACTGATTATTTGCACACTGACTTCAGGAGGGAGAAAGAAGTGGTCTGCCTTTTGTATAGTACATGTGATATTGTTAACAAACACAGGTCTTTTAAAAATATATATATATTTTTTATTGATTTCAGAGAGGAAGGGAGAAGGAGAGAGAAAGAGAAAAATCAATGATGAAAGAGAATCATTGATCGGCTGCCTCCTGGATGCCCCCTACTGGGGACGGAGCCTGCAACCCAAGCATATGCCTTGACCGGGAATTGAATCCTGACCTCCTGGTTCATAGATTGAAGCTCAACCACTGGGCCAGGCGGGCCAGGCAATACATGCTCATTTAAATGTCATTCTCCTGCAAATTCTATGTCTGCCGAACACAGGGCAGAACCTGGATGGGTTTCATCTAATGGGAGCAAGAGAGAGAATGGAAACGCTTATGCATCTTGGTTAATGGAACCTGAAAAGCTGTCAAATGACAAGCGATGGATAATAGCGTGTGATAACAAACAAATGAACCGAGTGATCGGCCCTGGGGAGCAAGAGTGGAAAGAAAGAAGTCTAGGAAATACCGAAAGGCAAGTTAATAAGGAAAAGGACTAAAACGTCCCGACAAATGAGATAATGACAGCGGCCCACCGAGGAGAGTGCCGGGCTGGCTGGCAGACGTGGGCAGGCAGCTGGCATGTCAGAATGAGCGGCAGCTGGGGTGTGGAGGATGAGTGGGAAGGACAGGCTCGTAAATGGCAAAATGATGAGTGAGTTAGTAAATCTGTCAGGTGATGAATGAGCTGATGATCCCCATCGGACGGATGACAGAGAGGGGCCGAGTGAAAAAGGCAGTCAGCCGGGAAGCAGAAAGCCAGCATTCCTAGAACCAGGGGACTTGCAAATGCAGGTTCGCCCTGGGGGGCAGATCAGTTGGTTGCTACAGCGTTGTCCCTGTATGCCAGGGAGTCAGCCAGGGAATGCAGAAATTAGCGGGACAGCAAAACCGTGTTTCTCTCTCGCTTCCTCTCTCCTCCCCTCCTTTTCTCCATCCCTCCCCCTTTCTCTATCTCAAATCACTTTAAAAAATTTACCAGTTTGATTTAGTGGATAGAGCATGGGCCTACAGACTGAAGGGTCCCAAGTTCAATTCCAGTCAAAGGCACCTACCTGGGTTGCAGGTTCGATCCCCAGCCCCAGTCAGGCACATGTGGGAGGTACCAATCAAGTGTTTCTCTCTTGTCAATGTTTTTCTCTCTCTCTCTCTCCTTCCCTCCTTCCCCCCCTCCTCCCTTCCACTCTCTCTAAAAATCAATGAGAAAAATATCCAGTTGAGGATTAACAACAACAAAATTTTTAAATGCAGTTTTATAAGCACGAATAGGGTCGTGTAACTAATCACAGTATTTGATCTTCTTTGGCAACTGTTGAAACCTCCATTAAAATCACCAAGATTCTACACAATGTTCATGGCTGTGAGTACTGATTTGCATTCTACGCCTACCACTTGCTGTTAGCGTCTTCATTCCTGGGGATTTTCACCTATAAAATGTGAATAATGATAGGAGTGCCTTTCCTCTTTCAGTATGAGGTCACTTGAGGATTAAAGTCCATATGAGAAACTTAGAACAATACCTGGCACGTTATAAGCGCAGAAGAAATTACTGTTAGCTGCTGTTGATCGTGTTCTGCTTTTGTTTCTTTCTCGGAGTGTAAATTTCATCTTACACATTCTTGGAGTCTTCATCAGTAGACGGATCACCCCAAAGGCTTCATCTTGGTTAAATAAGTGAAATACTTATGCGTTTCCTTATCTCTTGCTGAACAGTAATAAGTATTGCAGATATTTGTGGGAAGGGTGGGTGTCTAGGGCTTTTTTATTTTCCTTTTTCAGAGTTTAGTTTTCAAACTTGAGTTAAATTTAAATCCCTGTTTGTAATTGATTCACAAAAATAATAATTTAAGTAAAATTAAAAGGAAAGTAATGAAATGAAAATCCAAGAAATAAGTCAGTAAAAAAAAAAACAAAAACAAAAATTCTTTGAGAAGAGTTATAACTACATTAAACTCTGTTATTCTGGATTAAGATAAAATAGAGAACATGAATAGAGGAGTAAAAAAGGAAATGTAATAATGTAAAGAAGAGATTTACTTTTTAAACAATTTCTAATATATATTTTTATTGATTTCAGAGAAGGAAGGGAGAGGGAGAGGTGGAAACATCAGTGATGAGAGAGGATCATTAATCAGTTGCCTCCTGTATGCCCCCGATTAGGGAGCGAGCCTGTGACCTGGCCTGTGCCCTGACCGAGAATGGAACCGTGGCCTCCTGGCTCATAGTCTGCATTCAACCACTGAGCCGTGGGGGCCGGGCTCAGTTGGTGATCGTATAGTTCACTCGATGGAAACATCCTGGTGTGGCCCCGAAGAGAGTAGGCTGGCTGAGTGTCTTGTCCCAAATAACTAGTTGGGGCTTTGAGCCGTGGTCTGGCTTGGGCTTTCTCCCTCCCCGCACCAGTCCCTAATGAGGAACCTAGAGAAGTGAGAGTGGATAGAATTTGGAAGACAGTGTAATAAATACATGCTTTTGTTCTTTTATTTTCCGCGTTCCTGGCACAGAGTCTGTAAAACCATTCCAATTTCCGGAATGCTGAGCGTGCCTTTCATATGCTAATTGTTGTTGGTGTGGAAAACCCCCACACAATCTCATATTTCCACTCCTCTGCCGTGGAGGAACAAGGCGCTGTGTTACCAGGTTCCAACCTCTCCGTATCAGGGTGGCAGAGGCTCGCTGGCACATCCGTGCAGGCTCCGGAACAGCTGAGGAATGTGCACGGCAGATGCAGAAACGAGGTGTTCTTACTTTTTAGAGCTAAAAAAAATAGGATAGGTATTTTTGGTGGCATGCACTTCGAGTTTAGGTTTTAACTTCACGTGTGATTTCTAGCAAGTGGGCTTCTCTTTGGTGTCAGTGTTGTAGAGGCAGAGGCTAAAGGGAGGGGACGTGTCCATGGAGAAGGTCCTGTTTGCAGATGCTGGTTCCCACCTAATCATTACCAGTTTGCAGCTCAGGTGTTAAAACCAACCCTGGAAAGCCGCCTGCCCTGGCCAGTGGAGCTCCTGCTTGAGTGTTGACCTATGAACCAGGAGGTGACGGTTCAATGCCTGGTCAGAGCACATGCCTGGGTTTTGGCTCCATCCCCAGTAGGGGGCGTGCAGGAAGCAGCTGATCCATGCTTCTCTCTCACATTGATGTGTGTGTCTGTCTCTCCCTTCCTGTCTCTCTAAAAGTCAATAAAATGTATTCAAAAGTAAATGAGTGGTTTTTCACATGATGACATCTCTCAGTGCAGGCAATGACAAAAGGCATGAGCTACACAACGTGTGTTTAAACGACTGTGTTTGAAATTCACAGAACTGCACCGAAGGGAAAGTGAACTTCATGCTAAACGTCAGCTTGCCGCTCTTTCATGCTAAGACACAGTGGTCCCCCGAGTTAAGGAGAGACCCACCATCCGCCCCGCCCCTCCAGATCTCCTTGGTTGCAATTTATCTCTCTCTCCTCTTCTGTAGAATTCCTGCGGCGAATGCATGCTTTCCCCCGGAGGGTGAATTTTCACTCCTGTCCGCTCTGTTCCTTGCTGTTTCCAAATCATGTATTAGCGGTGCCATGGTGAGGGTTTAATTCGCACTTAGTAATTGGTTTCCGCGCTTCTGTCTCTGGTCTGTTGTCATCGGCATCTCTCCGATTATCGCCTCCAGGCCTGCTGGGACGGGAGGCCTGTAGGAGTCAGGGCCTCGGCCCATGAGGTGCGAGGGGAGCGCCAGCTTTCTCCCCGCTGTCAGGCTGTTTCGGGGGTCCTTGTGGTTCTGTTTGTTGCCCTCCTTGCTGGGTGGGGTAGGTTTGCCCACACTCCCTGCGGCGCTCTGTCTTGCTCATCTGTGACACAGTCTGTAGTGTGTCCCTGTCACTCCTCCCTGACGACCTTCAGCCAGTTTGCCCTTCCCTGTTAGAGACGATGACACCTGCCAGCCTTGTTTTTCTCCCCCCGCCCCACCCTCCGCCCAGCAAAGGATGGGGAGAGTCCATGCAGCCTGAGCCCTTGCAAAGGCCCTACTCTCTTGACGTTGAGTGTTGTATAAGTAAACTAAAAATAACACATGGCCCAGCCGGTGTGGCTCAGTGGTTGAGCGTCCACCTATGAGCCAGGAGGTCATGGCTTGATTCCTATTCAGGACACATGCCCGGGTTGCAGGCTCCATCCCCAATAGGGGGCATGCAGGAGGCAGCCGATCAGTGATTCTCTCTCATCACTGATGTTTCTCTCTCTCTCTCTCTCCCTCCTTTCCTCTCTGAAACCAACAAAAATCTATTTTAAAAATAACGTGATCAGTATTTAAATGGCAACTGCTCACACTTTCCTTCCTCCTGACCAGGTAAGCCTGAATTTTTGTATAAAAGAAAGGCTAGAGTGTCCCAGGTGGTTGAATGCAGAGCACACCTGAAATGCAGTGTCCCATCTAGTGACTGCTGTAGACATTTGGGTTCTGGGCAAATGAACTTAAAAATAAAAAAAAGATGGGCAAATTGTTTTCTGTAGGTCCTAGGTCCCTTGCTATAACTTGCTCTTGCTGGGGAAAAAAAAATGAGACAAGCATAAAAAATGGGCTTAGTGTGATCAGAAGAAAAGTCTGTGTTTTGGGGTTTTTGTTTTTTTTTTTTAGAAATGTGCTGGATTCCGAGAGTTAATTAAAACCAAGACATCACGTGCTATATTTAGCTTTTTCCTTAAGAAGAAGTTACCTCTTCTCTGTAAATGCATCTCTCTTGGTTTCTTAAATCTGCCAGCCACACGGGACCATGGTTCTCCTTTAAGATTCCGTGAACAGGCTTGCACCCTCATGCCCACGTGGGAAACCCAGCATGCTCCCGTCCCTCCTCCATCCCCAAGACTGCTGTGCCCGGTCCTGACGGGGTTCCCGGTCACCCGGACTCCAGTGCCCTGCCCTCACTGCATGTTGCTTTTCTTGAGAGTTTTTTGTTTGTTTGTTTGTTTTCTCTATTACATTGAAGTCTGTGCCATTTTGAGCTAGTTTTTGTATACAATGTGACGTGTATCTTGAGGTTGATATATTGAATTTTTCCAGCACCACTTAAATTATATATATAATTGATTTCAGAGAGGGAGAGAGAGATAGCAACATCAATGATGAGAAAGAATCATAGATCGGCTGCCTCCTGCACGCCCCTCTACTGGGCATGGAGCCTGCAACCCGGGCATGTGTCCTTGACCAGAATCGAACCCGGGACCCTTCAGACCACAGGCTGATGGCTGATGCTCTATCACTTGGCCAGTGGGGCTAAGTGGTTAGAGCATCAGCACATGGACTGAAGGGTCTTGGGTTCAATTCCCAATCAAGGGCACCTACCTTGGTTGCAGGTTCAGTTCCCAGCCCTGGTTGGGGCGCATGTGGGAGCCAACCAATCAATGTGTCTCTCTCACATTGATGTTTCTCTCTCACTCTCCCCCTTCCTTCCACTCTCTCTAAAAGTAATAAAAGTTACCCACAAGTGACGATTAAGAAAATGGACATATGCAGTTCAGGCACACTGAAGGCAAATAAGAATTCTCCTGAAAGTTGGCAAAGCTTAAGTCCATCAAATAGCCAGACTCCTTCCTATTAGATTTCAAATGAAAGAGAAATTAATGGAGAGCTCTCCCCACTGCCTCAGAATGGGCATGGTTATAGCCCGCTCCTGCTTGCCAAAAATAAGTCCGCCTCATTCCCCGCCAACCATTTCAACGCCTGTCGCAGAAAATGGGACCAGGGGGTTGGTGCAAATAGGGTGTTTCCCACCAAAAAGAAAGGTATTGGAATCTTGGAGCCATTTGTGAGCTTTGTCAGTTCTGGAACGTTCTGACTTTGAGTGTTCCTATGTTTATGTTTATTTGCTTACATATCAGCTATTCTCCAAGTCAGTTACCCAACATTGAGTTCCAAATGGCACAGTCAGGAGAGACTGGCATCGCGCTCGGGATGGCGCCTCACAGTGTGTGCCTGTCCGCTGTGGGCCTTGAGTTTGGTGCATGAGCTGAAGATGGCCCCTTGCATTCAACTACTTCAATAGATTCACTTACTACTTTTCACCAGAGGATATTTTCCCATTGATTTTTTTCTTTCTAGAATATGTTTTTATTGATCTCAGAGAGGGAGAGGGAGAGAGAGAGAGAAACATCAATGATGAGAGAGTAAGAATCGGCTGCCTCCTGCACGCCCCGCACTGGGGATGGAGCCCACAACCTGGGCCTGTGCCCCGACCCGCAATGGAAGCATGACCCCTTGTTCATGGGCTGACCCTGGCTTGTTGTGGTCTTTTAAAGTCATGGGTCAATAGTGAATTTTCTCTTAGGACCTTGCTTTCTGTTGTGAGATGATTGTGGGAGAGATGTCCTTTATTCTGTGGATATGGCGAATAACCTCCACTGACCTTGGAATGTTCAGCCAATAGCTCTCCAGATTCATCTCATCTTTCTCATGCTGCATCTCGACTTGGTTTGTCTGTATCCTCATTTTGAAAATGCCCTTGTCAGATTTTTATATTAAGGCTAGGTTTTCTTCATCACACACCATGGGGATAATCCCTTTTATTCTTTCCTGGAGGCATTTATGTAAGACCAGAGTTACTTCTTTAAATGCTCAGTAGCCCAGCTGGTGTGGCTCAGTGGTTGAGCATCGACCCTAACCAGAACCTGCAACCTTGGCGTACCGGGATGATGCTCCAACCAGCTGACCCAACAGGCCGGGGATGAGTGGCTTTTCTCTGACGTGGTGTCTTTGCTTGTTCTCGTCCTGTTTTGTTTCCTCGCCCAGCTTGTGTCACTGACGTTTCCAGCCCCCTCCCCTTGCTTTTGCCCTGCGTATGCTGCTTCTTCCCTTGTGGCTCTTATTTCATGAACTTTCCGTCCTGTATTGTGTGACACAGCTTTCCGCAGAGCCTCCGGAAATAGTATTTAGTTTTCAGCAGGGACCACGCTCTGTGAACATTTTAAACGAAGAAAAATAAAAAAGCATGATTCTGCTCTAGAATATTTAGTTGTGCTGCACTCCTATCTCCTTCTGTTCTCATTATGTTTTTATCATACACTCTATTTATGCCTCCTCCCTCGGTTCTGCTCCATAGTAGCCATCTGTTCTGCAATTTGGCTGTCTCCGTCCTTCAAACCTCTGCACTTCTTAGGAGGCACATGAGTTTGCTGCGCCTGGTGAACCAGGAGGTCACAGGTTCGATTCCCGGTCAGGGCACATGCCTGAGTTTCAGGCTCGATCCCCAGTAGGGGGCGTGCAGAAGGCAGCTGATCCATGTTTCTATCTCTCTATCCCTTTTCCCTTCCCCTCTCTCTAAAAGCAATAAAAACATTTAAAAAATGTAGAAATGTTATCCTGCCATCAGATTAATCAAGTAACAATATGTGCAGATTAATACTAAATGGCAGTGAGTGGGGCTGGATTTCTGTAAATTGTACATAATAATCACGCGTAGGCCCACAGGGTTCAGCGTAAGCATAACAGGCGCGTGCACATTAATTTGTATGTGAAATTTCCCAAAGTACAGTCTTTAAATGTCCAGAAGAATAACTACAGTGAATTCAGTCATTTCTTAGAGGTAAATGGGAGCAGCAAAGAGAACCATACTGTATGAGCAGGGGGAGCGACTCTGATGATGATAAACAATTCCGCAGGCCAGGAAAATTTCATCAGCACATTGTTAATGGTGATTGGATCCTAGGAAGCAGATCATTAGCTAAGATTTGCTTTTCCCCACACCACCTCTCTCTGACGTCTAGGATTCAGAAAGTCGGGGGTGGGGGTGGTAAAAACCAAGTCATACTCCCAAGAAAGGATGTCCTGGTTTTTCCAGCCAGATTAGGGGATGATGGTGCCAGCTTCGAAGAGCAGGAATCCTCTAGTAAAGTCAGCTCCTGCTGCACCATGAAGCAGGTGGTCACGATTCGATTCCCAGAGAGAGAGAGAGAGAAAAACACAGTGATCAGAGAGAATCATTGATCGGCTGCCTCCTGCACGCCCTTACTGGGGATTGAGCCTGCAACCTGGGCCTGTGCCCTGACCGGAAATCGAACCAGACCTCCTGATTCATGGTCCAATGCTCAACCACTGAGCCACACTGGTCAGACACGTGTCATTATTAGGTAGCCCCTTATCTGTGATTTTAGGATGGATCTTTGTTACCGAGGAGTGGACCCAGGGGATTTTATTGTAACCATTGAAATATCCCGGTGTCTTCCCACCAGAATACTATCTGCACATCACCCCCCATACCCTTCCACCTCGCAGCCTTTGCTCCCTGCTGCACACTGTTGCACTTGGCTCCGCTGGAACAGGCAGCAAAGCGATTCAGTTTACACATGGTGGCTGCATAGGTGCATCGTAATTTCTTCCCCAGAAGCCCTTGCTTTTGCACCAGGTCACTGTCAGAAACTTTAATGCCTTTCTCTGGATCTGCAAGAAATACCAGGGAACGAAGAGCAGAATTCAGTAGACGGTAAAGATGAGAGCGCCTTGGTAGGCATTTGCAATCAAGGAGATGAAATAAGCAATTAATTGCTGAGAGACATCTAAAGAGGAGCGGGAAATAGGCATTTCTTTGTTCGATGCGTTGGAAATCTCCGCTGGTGTAGTGTTTGTCTCAAATAAGTTTTCATTTTTTTCTCTTGGGTCTAGTAATAAAAGTATTAAGGTCATTAACATACAGTGTTTGAAAATGTTTTCTTTTTTTTAAACCACTTTGTCTTTATTACTTCACATGCTGAACAAAAAAGCCACGAGTGTCATATTCAGATCACACTGAGTGTCCTGGAGATTTGTGTGTGGGTAGCTGCTGTGGCATGCTGTACCTCTGATGTTAGAATTGATTGAAAACATTTTTTCATTCATCTCCTGAAGCAAGAAAATAAACATTGAAGTTCACTTTTAAAAGAAAATACCTTTCCCTGGCCAGTGTCACCCAGTGGCTGAGCATCAACCTATGAACCAGGAGGTCAACAGTCAGGGCACATGCCTGGGTTTCAGGCTCGATCCCCAGTCGGGGGCGTGTGGGAGGCAACCGATGGATGTGGCTCTCTCACATCTACGTTTTTCTCTCTCTACTCTCTGCCCCTCCCTTTCTACTCGCTTAAAAAAAAATCAATGGAAAAAATACCTCCAGCGAGGATTAACCAAAACAAACACAAAAACCTGTTATCTTTTCTCATCCTTTTGACAATCTGCTATCCGGGTAAAGATGCCACTGATGGACACTGATGATTTTCACAGTCACAGCGGGTAGCTCAACCTGTGATACCTACTTGGTAATTTAAGCAAATACCTTAGCGGGGGGAGGGACACACAAGAGAAAAAACCCGCTGAAATATCCGTTCAGTTGCTGGGAGTGGCTTTCATCTTCCCATTTCTCTGTTGTCTCTCGGTTGATTACTTTTTTAACTCGGGGTACAGCTGATCTTTCTGCGGGAGTTTTTCAAGGAATTCTCAGCTGCAGGAGGTTTCTTTGGACTTGGGACCTAACTTTTATTTTTAAGGACATAGGAGCAGGTGAATTTTCTCATTGTAAACAAACAGGAGTGCCTCGATGATATATTTGCTTTTCTTAGCAGGCTTCTGTCAGTAGGATTGATGGTTGAGGGTATTTCGTTAAATCTTGTGTGGCACAGAAAGTTATCACTCAGAGTTTACCCAATTTTAGCTGGAAAACTTGCATCAGAACATTGAATATCATTTTGCGTTTAATATTGCAGTTCTAGTGCCATTATCAGATTGCATTTTCATTACTGACTGGCAAACAAAAATTTTATGCTACTAACACTTAATGATATTTTTAGTAAAATTGTGTTTTAATGCTATTCTTCAAATAATGTGTTTTGAATTGCTTTCCTTTGAATATATTTGCACTAAAGAGGAACGGAGTTTGATTTGATTATTTAAAGAGTTTACCCATTTCCTGGGTAGCTTTAAAAAACGGGTAAATTCGCCCAGCTGGTGTGGCTCAGTGGTTGAGTGTGGATCTATGAACCAGGAGGTCAGGGTTCCATTCCTGGTCAGGGCACATGCCCGGGTTGTGGGCTTGATCCCCAGTAGGGAGGGTGCAGGAAGCAGTTTCTTCTTTGCAAGTCAATAAATAGAAAAGGAGCACATTTGCTAAGATCCATAGAAGTAATGACAGCAGATTACAGATAGACCGAGTTAATGAAATGACTCATGGTTGCTATTAGAGTTGCACAATTAAATATGCATATACAGTGTGTACGCACCATAGACTATGAGAGATGATACCCCGGGTTCTCTTTTCTTTCCCATCAAACCCTAAGGCTGATAAAGTAAGAATTAAGAAATTTAAGAGATTCACATTATTCCAGTTCTTGATCAGTGATGCCCAAAATTAAATGGTAATCTCTTGAGAGAGTGCGTTTGTTTGTACCACCCTTCTTACTCATTTCTGCTAAAATTGTGGCTGTTTACGTGACCAGGGGCTTTCCAAAAGATGAACTTGCTTGACCAAGCAAAACACTTCTCTGAAAGGAAACGTGCTTTATGGGGCGGTTTGGTCGTAGTTGTCTAACTGATGGAGTTTGATGCAAAATATAAATACTGAGAAGTGAAAGGACGGGGCAAGCCTGCCTTCAGCACACCTTCCTCTTCAACAGACTCAGCGGCACTGGAGGGAAATGGTTAGAGGCGTCAACTGAGCAAGGGGAGGGGGTGGCGAAGGCAGAGCAACCGGTGGGCTCCTCTGGGGCCTTGGTGCGTTTCTGTCCAGCTTTGCGTAGAAGCAGATGCATTCACGGTTCAGGCTCCTGCCTTCCGGTCCACCTTGTTCTCCCACATTCATTGCGTTCCCTCCATCCGAAAACATTCCCAACTTTGACTCTTGATATTTGCTTTTTTATAAGAGATAAATTTGTCTGTTATTCCTCACGGGAGGATTTTTTCCCAGTGATTTTTAGAGATGGGGAAGGGGGTGAGGGAGAGGGACAGAGAGAGAGAGAGAGAGAGAGAGAGAGAGAGAGAGAGAGAGAGAGAGAGAGAGGTGAGAGAGCAACGTGGATTGGTTGCCTCCCGCAGGGACCCCACTGGGAGCAGGGAGCAAACCTGCAACCCCAGCTATTTGCTCTTTGATGGGAAATCAAACCTGCGACCCTCAGGTGCGCCGGCAGGTGCGCTAACTACAGACCCACACTGGTCAGGGCTATTGATTTTCTTTTGAGGAAGGGGGAAAAAGAAAAATATCGATGAGAGAGAACATCGATTGGCTGCCTCCTGCACACCCCTCTCCGGGGATCGAGCCCGCAACCCGGGCATGTGCCCCGACCGGGAATCGAACCTGCGACCTCTTGCTTCATGGGCCAAGGCTCACCCACGGGCTTGACGTTGACGTGGCCGCACACGTGTAGAGCAGTTTGGCTCCTGGGCTCCGCTGGCGGGGTTTGGGAGGGCGTCCCTTTCCGCCAGAAGCCTGCGCGCCTGCCGGCGGCTGCGCACTCACGCACTGCGTCGCCTCCACCGACGTACCGCGCGGAGTCTGTGACGCAACACGCACGCCCCCTGGCCTCGCCCAGATGCTCGGCGCGCCGACTTACCCACAATTCCCGCTGCGCGCGCAGCTCTCCCGTCGCCGCGTCCCGTCCGGCACCGCCGAAGTTCCCGCCGGGGCTGGACTCCCGCCGCCGGGGACATGCTGCCGAAGCCGCGGAGCCGGGGCCGCCCCAGCTCCCAGGCCGACCGGGACTGGGGCCGCGGCGGGGACGGCCGGGCCCCGAGAAGTACTGCGGCCGAGGAGGCCCCGAGCACCTCCCGCGGGGCCGGCGGCTCGCAGGACCCCCGCCGCTCCTCGTCGCAGGGCGGCCGCCGCGCCGACGCGCCCCTGGCCGTGGGGCCCCGGTCGCAGAAGCAGCTGGAGCTGAAGGTGGCCGAGCTGGTGCAGTTCCTGCTGATTAAAGACCAGAGGAAGGTCCCCATCAAGCGGGCCGACGTCGTGAAGCACGTCCTGGGCGACTACAAGGACATGTTCCCCGACCTGCTGCTCCGCGCCGCCGAGCGCCTGCAGTACGTGTTCGGGTACCGGCTGGTGGAGCTGGAGCCCAAGAGCAACACGTACATCCTCATCAACAGCCTGGAGCCCGTGGAGGAGGACGCCGAGCTGCGGGGCGACCAGGGCACGCCCACCACCGGCCTGCTGATGATCGTGCTGGGGCTCATCTTCATGAAGGGCAACGCCGTCAAGGAGACGGAGGTCTGGGACTTCCTGCGCCGCCTGGGGGTGTACCCCACCAAGAAGCACCTGATCTTCGGCGACCCCAAGAAGCTCCTCACCGAGGACTTCGTGCGGCAGCGGTACCTGGAGTACCGCCGCATCCCGCACACGGACCCCGTGGACTATGAGCTGCAGTGGGGCCCGCGAACCCACCTGGAAACCAGCAAGATGAAAGTGCTGAAGTTTGTGGCCAAAGTCCATAACCAGGACCCCAAGGACTGGCCGGCCCAGTACTGCGAGGCCCTGGCGGAGGAGGAGGACAGGGCCCGACCTCAGAGCAGCGCCCCATCTCAGAGCAGCGCCCGACCTCAGAGCAGCGCCCCATCTCAGACCAGCGCCCGACCTCAGACCAGCGCCCCATCTCAGACCAGCGCCCCATCTCAGACCAGCGCCCGACCTCAGAGCAGCGGCCCAGCCCCCTCCTCTTGAAGACATAGGTTCCGGGGGACTCCTGGGGGCGAGGGTCAAAGGCACAGGCCTGAGAGGGGTGTCAGTGGGGCCGGGGGCATATTTCTGTAAAGCTGAAATGTGTGTAGCTTTAGGATGTGTTTGCAGACCTTTTTATTCTTTGATTATTATAAAGTATTTGGTTCCAAGTTTTCATTTATAAAATAGGAGAGGATTTGCTTTACTGTTTGTATTGGGGTGTGTGTGTGTAAGAGTTTGGCTAGCTTTATAAAACTAATTGGGAACTTTTGTACTGTGATTTGGAACAAAGAACACATCAGTAATTTGTTTCGGTGCCAAGTCAGTATAAGTGGCTGTTATATGGCCTCCTAACTGCCCCAGTTTGTAAGGAAAAATAAAAACCTTTATAAATTAAAAATAAAAGTATAATTGCCTATATCCTCTTTTTTGCCTCAGCACAGCTATTTTATGTTTTCTACGTATAAGCAAATTGTATCTTCTCGGCATAACTTTTTTACATTCATCATTATTATTCAGCTCTGTGGCTAACCATTTTGCTGTTTTTCACCCTTATTATAATAAATACTATATCTTGGAAGCAGTTAAGCACTGTGCATTTTTTAAGTCGTGGGTCCTGAGAAATTTCGTGACTCAGAACCAACATTTTTAAAACAGTCTTTGCTACATATTACAGTACGTAGTGGTGTTTTGTGGAAGTTGCTTTACTTCCAGATGTGTGTGCAGATTCATCCTGATGTGGAACACATTTCCCTACTGTGACAGGTCACAGAACATCCCTAAACCCTTCAGGGACTATCCACTTCCTTAGGAAGCAGACTCCCTGCCTTCACATTCAGGCCCCCCTCCCCTCCACATCCATGGAGGCAGGACCTCAACTTGCTCACAGACGTTTGCTCCCGCCGAGAGAGAGAGAGAGAGAGAGAGAGAGAGAGAGAGAGAGAGAGAGAGAGAGAGAGAGAGAGGGAGAGAGAGAGAGAGAGAGAGAGGCTGCAGTGTGGCCGTCAGGTGTGGAGCGTGTGCAGTTCTCGGCACCGTGCCTGGGGTTTCAGTTAGGACTTGGTTCCTTGCGTTTTTGAAAATAGGCTTTTTATTTCCTCGGGCCTGGAGCAGTTAAAACATTACTGTTAAGGTTCTCTTCGTCGTCTTGCTCAGAATCATTCCTACAGTTCGCATCATTGGTGCAAAAGTTAGGGCAACATTCTAGTCTGACTGGTTTTATGAAAAACCATAATTCATGGTATAGGTGAGATAGCCCTATAAATAGTAAAAGCAGGGAAATTGGATCTCTCCTGGCTATGAGGTCATTGTGGGATAGTGAAAAGGGTATAGGTTTTGAGGCTGCCAAACGCACTGAATTATGGCTCATGTTAGCATGGTGATTTGGGATAGGTTTTAAACTCTGAGTCTCAATTTATCTGCAAAAAGGGGAAAATAGTAACTATAGTTACAGTTTTTTTCCCCTCTAATCCTCACCTAAAGATATTTTTTCATTGATTTTTAGAGAGAGTGAAAGGGAGACAGAAACATCAGTGTGAGAGAGACATGGATTGGTTCACACACATCCCAACCAGGGCCAGGGATCGAGCCTGCAACCGAAGTACATGCCTTTCACTGGCATCGAACCCGGGACCCTTCCGCCTGCAGGGCTGATGCTCTATCCACTGAGCCACATAGGCCAGGGCTATGGTTTCTTTTATGGATTAAATGAACCTGAAGAGCCCTAACCAGTTTGGCTCAGTGGACAGAGCGTCGGCCTGTGTACTGGAGGGTCCGAGGTCCGATCCCGGTCAAGGGCATGTGCCTTGGTTGCGGCACATCCCCAGTGAGGGTGTGCAGGAGGCAGCTGATCGATGTTTCTCTCTCATTGATGTTTCTAACTCTGTCCCTCTCCCTTCCTCTCTGTAAAAATCAGTAAAACATATTTTTAAAAAAATGAACCTGAAGAAAAGAGTGCGTGGTCTCCGCTCTCCCGCCATAGCTTCCGGCGAAACGCTGCTCACAGAGGCTCAGCAAGGGACATCCAGGGTGAATAAGGAGAATTATTTCGGGGGAAGAAACTGCAAATTAATCATGAAACGAGGTAAATAGTTTTAAAAAAAAGTGAACTGGATCAACACTCATCTGGAAATAGCTACAGGAATGTGGTGGGCGTGGAGGACTGGGGTAGGCTCCTGGGCTTTCCTTCTGTTGAATGGAACTTGCATTTATTTCATCAGTGGAGTGTAGTTGGCCCTCACAGACACTCCTCCTGGTTCGCGTTTTATTTCCCGCAAAGCGTGCTGCTGACTGGCCCCGTGCCTTCCCCGCCGGTGTGTCCTCACACTGCGTTTTCATGCTTACGGAGAAGATGACCCTGACCCTCGCCCAGGGCCCGTTACCCGTTCTACCTGAGACTCATGCCCCACCCCACTCCCCCACTTCTCTCATAGGGACGTGAGTCAGTTTTAAAACAGGAAGCAGTGCAGACCAGACCCTTTGTTCTCACCCCTCCCAGAGGGTCAGAGCTTGTGGGTCTCATGCGGTCGCCGGGTTCAGCACGTGAATGTGCATCTGCACGAGCGAGCATCACGGTCAGGTGTTCTGTGAGCTTCTCCACCTTCCAACTCGGTATTGGATTGGAGCCTGTGCTACTTGCTGTTTCATGTGACACTGGTTTGGAGATTTTGCCAATTAGATCAGATTCATCCATTTTATCGGTTCTTCCATGGGAGGAAATAAGCTTATCCATTTGCTAATGGTTAGGTTATTTCCAGTTTTTTGCTATTTGCAGGCAGTACACACAGTGCTTCCTTAGGCATGCGTGTAAGAGCTCGTGTGTGGTTACACTACCAACGTGTTAGAGTTCCTTTTCCCCGACCCTCTCTCCTGCGTCCGCCCCAGCCAGATGCGCATGTCACTGTACCTGGAGGGAGGTCCCGACATGCACTCGTCACTCTATGCGACAGTGTACGGATCCCCTCCCATGTACGGAGCACACGGCCTACTGTTTCCCCACATCTAAAAGCTAATTCTCTTTTTTAATTGAAAAATGAGAACAAAGTTGTTTTGATGCACTCACCATATATATATATTCACTTAAAATCGACTTACCAAATTGATTTTTAAAAAGGAGAGAAAAATCAATGCAACAAATTATAAAATGTAATAAATGTAATCATTACTAAAGAGATTCATTCTGAAGCAGCACTCAGATCCCTAGGAATATTCCGGTGAGGATTTTAAAGTAACCAGAAATAAAAGAAAGGTCTTCAAAGAAATAAACTTCTTTCATATGATTTTCTTTAGTGATCAGTTGTTATTTTTAAGGCTCTAGAAAACTATTTTGAGACTATTATATAGTATTTTCAAGTTTAGCCTCTTAAATACTTAATTTTAAAAATATATTTTATTGATTTTTTACAGAGAGGAAAGGAGAGGGATAGAGAGTTAGAGCATCGATGAGAGAGAAACATCGATCAGCTGCCTCCTGCACATTCCCCACTGGGGATGTGCCCGCAACCAAGGCACATGCCCTTGACCGGAATCGAACCTGGGACCCTTCAGTCCAAGGCCGACGACGCTCTTGTCCACTGAGCCGAACTGCTCAGGGCTCTTATACTGTAGCATATGTTTCCAATAAAGTAAGGGGAGCTGCACTTGCAATTCTGAGAAACAAGAGTTTCCTTTGAAACATGCCACGCGTGCAGCGCTGTGAGGGACCGAGGGCATTTCTGCAGCCAAGTCGCCTTTGCTCCAAGGGTCTGCGGTGAGTAATGAGCTTCGCGCGGTCTCTTGCAGGTCACCTTTTTCATGCTGCTCTCCGCCGTGTGCGTGATGCTGAACCTGGCCGGCTCCATCCTCTCCTGCCAGAACGCTCAGCTCGTCGGAGCCCTGGGAGCCTGCCAGCTGGTGAGCACTGACACAGCCCGCCTGCCGCGAGGCGCGGCTGCATGGGCGTCGCTTTAAAAGCAATCGTTTCCCCTCGCGTTTCTTCTGATAGCTCATGGCTGTCTAAGGAATTGCATTTCAGCTGATTCGTTTCTCAAAATCCTCCCAGACGAATGTGCGCACCACTTTGTAAATCCGTTACTAATAGGATATTCCTGCGGATCGCAGCGAGCGCTGCTGCGGAATGAATCTCTTTAGTAACGATCATATTTTAGCATTTGGTGCATTGATTTTTCTCTCCTGAATTTTTAAAAATCAATTTGGTAAGTTGATTTTAAGTGACTATGTATGTATGTATGTGTGTGTGTATATATATATCTATATATCTATATATCTGCTGCATAGTATGTATATATATTTTCGGTGAGTGCTCAAAACCACTTTGTTCTCATTTTTTCAATTAAAAAGAGAATTAGCTTTTAGATCCAGGAAATGGTAGGCCGTGTGCTCCGTACATGGGAGGGGTCAGTAGACTGTTGGTTGCATGGAGTGATGACTCCGTATCATGACTTAGTTCCAAGGACCGTGATACATGCGTGTGGCTGGGGCAGGAATGGAAGCATGTCCAGCCACACTGAGTGAGTGTGTGGGTGAACTTCTGCTATAGCCCTGGCAGCTGGTTATGGGGGCATTAGCATTGGTTTCTTTTTTAAATATATTTTTATTGATGTCAGAAAGGAAGGGAGAGAGAGAGAAACATCAATGATGAGAGAGAATCACTGATCAGCTCCCCAGTGGGGATTGAGCCCGCAACCTGGGCATGTGCCTTGACCAGAATCGAACCTGGGACCCTTGAGTCCACAGATTGGTACTCTACCCACTGCGCAACACCAGCCAGGGCGTCCCACAGTGTTGTTATCCACTCGTCCACTGAGGGGCACCGGGCTCTGCAGATTTTGGTCATTGTCACGAGCGCTGCTGTGACCGTAGGGTGGATATATCCTCTCATGTTAGTGTTTCTGATTTTTTAAGGATACAGTCCTCGAAGTGGGCTTGCTGGGTCAGGCAGCAGTTCCATTGTTAATTGTCTGAGGAAACTCTACCCTGTTCTCCATAGCGGCTGCCCCGTCTGCATTGCCACCCGCAGGGCCCGAGGGCTCCCTTTTCTCCACGGCCTCGCCAGCCCTTGCCGTGTGTTGGTTTGTTGATGGCAGCCCTTCTGACGGGTGAGGTGGTGCCTCTTGTTTTCATTTGCATCTCTCGGAGGATCAGTGACTTGAAGCATTTTTTCATGGCTCTTGGCCATCTGTGTGGCCACTTGGAGAAGTCTCTAGTCAGGTCCTCTGCCCATTTCTAAATTGGATTGCTTGTCTTCCTTTGTTAAGTTGTATGAATTCTCTATATATTCTGGAAATTAACCCCTTATCATTGGCAAATATCTTCTCCCATTCAGTCGGACCCGTTTTCATTCTTAAAAAAAAAAAAAAGACTTTCCTATTTACATGATCTTGAGGTTACTTACATCTGCTGTATCCTTCTGTGGAAATACAATGCAGTATTTTAAAATCTATTTTAAATTTTGTCATCTCCAACGTATTCTGTAAATGGAAGATCACACGGCGCGTCACCCTTGGGAATTGGCTTTGCTCATTCAGTGTCATTCATAGAGCCTCATCCAAGCTGTGGCCACCAGCCTGTCCCTGCTCCTGGGGAGAGTGCCCCACGGCCGGTATATAGGACAGCTGGGTCGCCGTTCCCTGCGGAGGACATCTGGGCTCTGCAGTTGCTGGTTTTCATGAGGGAGGAAGGTGGCGTGAAGGGCCACGTGTAGATGTGGGACCATCTCCTTTTCGAAGGCTGCCAGGTTTTTCCCTGAGGCTGTAACCAAGCCAACGCCAATTATGCAGCCACGGCGCCAAGAAGAGCCCACAGTAGCCAGGGCAACCCCGACCGAGCTCCGTCCTGATGGGTCAGAAAACACGAGAGGACGCGCCTTAGGCTGCAGTTCGGAAAAGCCGGGCTTGGAAGGTGCAGGAGACGTGGCTGAGCGTCCGCAGCCCCTCTGGGGTGTGTCTGTCATGTCTTTCTCCTTCCCGGCTCCCGTGCTTGCCAAGAGATGCAGCTTTTTAAACAATGCGTTTTTGGCCTGGCCACGTGGCTCAGTGGCTGAGTGTTGACCTATGAACCGGGAGGTCACGGTCTGATTCCTGGTGGGGCATGTGCCCAGGTTGCTGGCTCGATCCCCAGAGGGCAGCCCACCAGTGATTCCCTGTCATCACTGATGTTTCTCTCTCTCACCCTGTCCCTTCCTCTCTGAGATCAATAAAGATACATGTTTTTAAAAAAAACCCAAAACAAAAAAACCCGCCCTGGCTGGTGTGGCTTAGCATTACCTCAGGCACCGAAAGGTTGCCGGTTTGATTCCTGCCCAGGGCACAGGCCCGGGTTGCAGGCTGGATCCCCAGTAGGGGGCGCGCAGGAGGCGGCCGATCGATGTTCCAGTCTCTCACATCAATGTTTCTCTGTCTCCCTTCCTCTCTCTCTCAAAATCAATGAAAATATTTTTTTAAATAACACCAACAACTAACCACATTTGCGCTTAGAATGTTGACCCCCTTAACCTCATCGGCTGCGCACCCTGACCCCAGGACCCCGCAGCTCAGAGAGGCTCTGAGGCTTGTCCCAGGTCACCCCGTGGGCGATGGTCGCCCCGTAAGTGAGTGAGTCCGATTCTGTCCCTCATGCTTTGGTTTCTGTGTGTCTCGGCGGGTTCATTGCCCTCAGGGACGGGCTGCGCACTGGGCACCCCCTCTTTCTGTTGTATGAGCCCTTTCCACTCCTGATAGACCATACATGAGAGGGGCAGGCCAGCTGCTCAACACCCCAGAGTCATGAGAAATTACAGCGGCCCCAGCTGCAAGCTCTGCTGCCGACCAGTGACCGACCCCCAGGGCCACTCCGGCAATAAACCGTCAGCCCCGCACGCCAGGACGTCAGGGGCAGAGAGCTCATCAGGAGCTCCAGGACGTTTTCTAGAGTTAATCACCCTTTCAGGGAAGCGCTGAGGATGCATGTCCATGTCTGTCCCGGGGTCACTGAAGGGTCATTGGACGCGATAAACTGCTTCGCAGCCAAGCCCAGGCTCCCTCCCTCATCCCCCAGGAGGCTGTGCTGCCATTACATTGACCAGGCAGGACCCTATGCAAGCATTCCTCGCGTGGTTTTAAAACGTCTCAGAGTGGGTGCAGTCCACCGTCAAAAATAAGTATTTGTGATTTCAGAGAGGAAGGGAGCGGGAGAGAAAGGAAAACATCAGTTTGAAGCAATTCCTCCTGCTGCTCCATGGCTTTTGCCAACAAAACAAAATCATCATTTTTGTCTTCATGACTGAGACTAAAGCGGATGCTTTGAACCGAGGCAGTGCGAGTGTGCATTTGTGTGCATGTGTGTGTGCATGTACATGCGTGTGTGCGCGTGTGTGGCTGCGGTGCACCCGCCAGGCCGGGACGCGTGCTCATGGCGAGCTGTGCCTGTGTCCCGTCTAGATCAAGTTTGACAGCGTGGAGGTGTGCATCTGCTGTGAGACGCAGCACCAGGCGGCCGGCTGCAGCAACCTCGGGGAGACGCTGAAGCTGAACCCGCTGCGCGAGGACTGCAACGCCGTGCGGCTGACCCTCAAGGTGACGCCCGGGGGCCTGCCCTGCGTCCCGTGCGTGCGTGGGGTCAGTGCGCGTCGCACCGAGGTCAGGTGGATGCAGGAGGGACTCGTGTCCAAGGGCCACAGGTTCCACAGGAAGGTGCCCCCTTCTCAGGTCCCTTGTCCTTTTCCCTTTCCTGCCTCGGACGGATGTGAAGTGGAGGGAAGGGATGGAAAAGTCTTCACCAATTGTGGACTCCCGCTTCCCTAACGCGTTTGCTGTCCCGCCATCAGGGAACAGACGGCTGCTGACTTTCCCTTAAAATATATATTGATTTCGGAGAGGAAGGGAGAGAGAGAGAGAGAAACATCAGAGAGGAGAGAGAATCATGGGTCGGCTGCCTCCTGCACGCCCCCTCTGGGGATCCAGCCCCCAACCCGGGCACGTGCCTTGACCGGGAATCAAACCAGCAACCTCTTGGTTCAGAGGTTGACTCTCAACACTGAGCCACACCAGCCGGGCAAGGCCAGTGTTGATTATGAAAATAAAAAATCACAGTGCAAAACGTCTGCGAGGTGGAGGCGGTTGGCACGCAGGTCATGGACTTGAAGGCGCCCAGGACCTGCCAGGGAGCTGACCTTCGCTGCGTCTCTCCTCGCAGGACCTGCTCTTCAGTGTGTGCGCCCTCAACGTCCTGTCCACCATCGTGTGCGCCCTGGCCACCGCCATGTGCTGCATGCAGATGGTCTCCACCGACATCCTGCACCTGGTGAGTGGCCCCAGCCAGAGGCCCGGGGCAGCACCGAGCACCGTTAGGACGTGCTGCCCTCGGCAAGAGGACCTGCTCGAGTGGCGCCATTGGCGCGTTTGCTTCGGGTGCTGTTGGGGTTTCTGTGGACGGACCCTGCCCCTCGGGGTGAGCTCCTGTGCAGCCATGTCCTCTAGTCCAGACCTCCCCCTGCCCCGCCCTCCAGGGCCGGCACCTCGGGCTCCTCGTTCCCGTTCACACAGGAGGGCTGTTGAGAAGGCGCTTTTTTCTCAGATGAAGAAACCGCTCCTCTGTGCTCGTTAGATTTTTAACAAAATATGTCTCCATTGATTTCAGAGAGAGGATGGGGGAGGGAGAGAAAGCGAGAAACACCAATGACGAAGGAATCGTGGTTGGCCGCCTCCTGCACGCCCCCTACTGGGGATCAAGCCTGCAACCCGGGCCTGTGCCCTGACCGGGAACTGGGACCTCCTGGGACCTGGGTTGATGCTCAGCGCTGGCCGTGCCTTCAAGCTCTGGTCCGATGCTTGTAAAGTAGGGCCCTGCAGGAAGGGCTCTGGGTACCGAGGGCCCTGCGGCCTGGCCTCAGTGCTAGTGAGGGGTCAGGGGAGATGTAACAGCATTCCTGGCAGCCCAGCACCACTCACGGTCACCAACACCTTCACCCCCCAGTTCCCAGGCCTGGTCCAGCCGGCTCTCCTGGGGCCCACAGGGACCTTCATGAGGCCTGAGGGTCAACAGAAATGCGTCAGGTGCAAGGCGCTGCGTATCTATCAGGTAGACCAGGATTGGTGGGCGTCTGATGAACGAAGAGCTAGATACAGCCCTGCGGGTGTGCTCAGTGGTCAGAGCATCGGCCCACACACCAAAGGTTGATGGCTTCGCTCCCCAGTCCTGCTGAGTGTGTGGGGGGAGGCAACCAATTGATGTGGCTCGCCTTCTGCCTCCCTTCCTCTCGCCTAAAAATCAGTTTTAAAATCTAAAAATAATTCTAACCGAATGTGTGTTTAGCCAGTTTAAATGACGCAAGTTCCAAACTGAAGCTCACGTGCAGTTAGCGTAACGACACACAGGCCACACGAGGAGTCCCAGTCACGGCGAGCCTCTCTGTCCCAGTTCCTTCCACACAGAGCCCACTCCACCAGCTCTGCCTGCGTGACCCCGCACGGCACCGTCCTCCACCAGACGCTGGACTTCGAGGAGTTCATCCCCCCTCTGCCGCCTCCCCCCTACTACCCTCCCGAGTACACCTGCACGCCCATGGCTGAGGCCCACAGGTGGGTGTGTCTGCCGGTGCCAGGGGAGATGGGGACGATCGGGCAGATGCAGGTGGCAGAGGCTGTGCCCATCTTCAGCAGAGAAGCCGGGGGGCGGGCGGGCGGCCGGGCCACGAGAGCAAGTTGGTCAGAGAACGGAGCGTGAGCAGCAGAGGGAAGTGACTCAGAGCGAGAAGTCTCTCTGGTGTTTCTCTAGGGACACAGAACCGACCCCAGAAACCCCGAGCCACTGCTCAAGAGCTGCTGATAGACCGTGTCATCGCTGGTTAAAGATGGGGTCAGCTGTGGGAGCATTTTAATTTTAATTTTAAAAATACTTTTTCAGAGAGGGGGGAGAGATAGGAACATCAATGATGAGACTCATGGACCGGCTGCCTCCTGCACGCCCCCTACTGGGGATCGAGCCCGCAGCCCGGGCCTGTGCCCTGACCGGGGATCTGAGCCATAACCTCCTGGTTCCCAGGTCAGTGCTCGCCCACTGCGCCACACGGGCTGGGCTTTAATTTAATTTTAATGGACAGAGCCATTGGGTTTATTGAAAATGGTGTTATCTTTCCAGAAAATAAAAGCTAAAGCTGCTGAATGAATTAGGCTTTTACTTCACAAACACGATGAGTATCTGAGCAGGGGGAGCTGACAAGCGAAATGTCAGCCTTCGGGGGTTCCTCCCCAGCGGTGACAGACGATGTTGCCTCCTCAGGGGCCTCCGCCTGGACTTGGCTCCCGCTCCATTCGGCACCTTACATGACGCGGCCATCAACAGCCCCGGCCTGCTCTACCCCGCGGAGCTGCCCCCGCCGTACGAGGCCGTGGTGGGCCCGGCCCTGCCCAGCCAGGTGAGCCCGGCCCGGTAAATGGGCTCCTGGATGCGGGCCTGCTGCCCGCGTGGGTCTGTCTGAGCCTTTCAACGAGCCGGTGGGACGTGTCACCAGCCGTGGTGGGGAGCAGGCAGCAGGCCCAGAGGCAGAACCTGGGGCCCAGCCCCAGTATTTATGCCTCTTCCCCGCAGCCCCCCTCAGGCGTGTCTGAGCCTAACAATATAGTCTTTTCTCCCCCACTTCCACTGCCTATATATGTGTGTGTGTGTGTGTGTGTGTGTATATATATAGTGTCTATTGATTTCAGAGAGAGGGAGGGAGAGGGAGGGAGAGCCAGGAACATCAGTGATGAGAGAGAAGCATGGATCGGCTGCCTCCTGCACGCCCCACAACCCGGGCATGTGCCCTTGACCGGAATGGAACCCACAGGCTGACACTCTATCCACTGAGCCACACCGGCTAGGGCACTTTTATATATTTTTTAAAATATTTTTGTATTGAGCTCAGAGAAGAAGGGAGAGGGAGAAAGAGACAGAAACATCAAGAAGTCACAGAGAAACGCCTTGAGTTTGGCCAGGATGTCCTCCACCTCACACCCCAGGACTTTCGGGGGGGAGCGCCTGCCTTGCAGCATTTCCCACGGGAAGGTGGGCTCCGAGTCGCCCCCCTGACCGGCCCCTCGTGGCCCATTTCTGGCTGTAGGTCCCGAGCACAGACCAGCAGGGGGCTCAGACCAGCTCCCAGGACCCGGACGCCCCTGCCAGCTTCTGCGCACAAGGTAACCTCACCCGTTGGATTGGAGATAAGATGTTTGTCCTCCCCCCCCCCCCTTTTTAAATATGTTTTTACTGGTTTCAGAGAGCACCAGCCACCCAGGCTCCCAGGGTGCTACCGCGCCAGGCCCCAGCCACCTGTCTCCCGATGGCCCTGTGGGGGTCCCACCGCCAGCCCAGCACCCTGGCCTCACATCCCCCGGGGACCCCAGCCTGGGCACATGGACACCTCAGGGCCCTGGCCACCTGGCCCGTTCCACCAGCGACCCCACCACGTGCTCGTCCGGGGCAGCAGGTACGACTGCCCCACCCACCTGTGGCCCCGAGTGCTGGCTGCGCTGTGACTGCCTCAGGCCTCGGGGCCCTGGGCCACAGTGACACGTGGTCTAATGTTCAGTCCCTAAGGGAGGGGGACAGTCTGAGGCCCTGGCTGTGGCACCAGCAGGCCCGCTGCTCTGCTCTGCCCAGGACGGGGGGTCAGAAATCTGGGGTGATGAGAGCCGCTGGGCGGGTCGGCTAGGCCCCAGCCAGCCTGCAGGCTGCACACCAGCTTGGGCTGAAGTGCCGAGCGCCAGGCTTTGACTGTGAGCCTTTTGGGCTCCACCCTGGCCTGGCCCTGGCCGTGCATTCCCCCTGCCAGCGTCCCCCGGGGATCTTGTTGCACAGATTTGGGCTCTGTCCTCCCCTCCCGGGGCCGGTCTGCAGCACCAGCTGAGCGCTGATCCAGCCGAGGGGACGGAAGCTGCAGCCCGGCTGGGTCAGTGCCACCTTAGCTCGGAGCTGAGGGGCCAGGAGGGACAGGAAGCAGGGCCACGCCCAGTCGCCAGCCCAGGACCCAGAGCTCCCGGCAGAACGCGGATCCCTCGTGTGTCAGCTTTTCCGAGATGCTCGCGCAGCCGCCTGCCGTGTGGTTTGGTTTGGGCTGTTCTCACACGTCATCTTTCCCCTTGACTTGCAGTCTCCCGGTCTCGCTCTGCCGTGGCTGCCTGCACCCGCCAACACCAGCCGTCCCCACCCGGGCACCCTGATACCTGGGAACCGCAGCGGCGCCCGGAGCCCGAGGCCTGGCCAGCTGTCGCCAAAGAGCGGCCGCGCTCCATTGTGGACAGCGAGGCCCACGCGGGCACTGGGGGCCTGGCGGCGAAGTTTCTGGAACGCTCCAGCCGCCCCCTCTCCCCCGTGGAGCGCCCTGTGGAGGGGGCCGTCTTCAGCGCGGCTATGCTGGACCAGGTGTGAGCCGCCAGCTGTGGGCGTGGACGTGGCCAGGCTGGTGTCACAGGGGCCTGCGGGAGCCATGCCTGTGGGGAGAGGCGGCCCAGGAGGACCTGGGGGTGGCTGCTGGCCCCTCCCCCAGAGGGAGCCGGTCCATCATATCCTTGGGGGACACAGGTCCTGCCCAGCCCAGTCACACAGAGGACCGTCCGTCTCGTGTCCAGTGTGCACCCTGGTTTTGTCAGACACGTGGGCTCTCGGACTGACCAGCCGCACAAGAAGCCAGTGGCAGGTGACTGTCGGGTAAGGAAGATGAGAAGTGTTTCCAGCCCAGGATTCTCCCTGATTTGGTTCCCGGACGTGGACAGAGGTGGCATGGAGGATGAGGCTGCTATGTCCTGTCCTGGGCCCAGCTTTGTCCTCGGGGCGAAGGGTACTGTGCCAACATGTACGAAGGGGGACAGGCGTGGCAAGGGGCTTGTGGAGCGCCCCATCTCTCCGCCCTCCCCCCGTGGGGGCCCTGCCCGACACTCTCCACCGTCTACCTACCTGGTGCGAGGACCACGGAGCAGACACTGAATCCGTCACAGGAACCTTTGGGACAGCCACTACTTCTCCTTTTCTTGGATCTGCCCCCTCTCCTCCCGCCGTGGACTGGTCTTGAGGGTGGAAGTCTGGGGGAGTGGCCCGTGTCCCCCAGATCCGTGTGTCTCCCAAGAAGGCAGGTCTGGCCCAGCCAGGCAGTGGCAGCCACGTTGGTGTTGAGAGGACCCAGGCTGTCAACCATTTCTTTGCAAAACAGCCCCCTGTGGGGGGTCTGCAGGAGCAGCCAGCAGCTGGGGCGCCTTGTACTTAGCCACATCCCCACGCGGGCCCTGGGGCACCTCTGCAGCCATGGCAGCACCTGGACCCACAGCGCAGCCACCGGCACCTGAACGGCCGACGAGGCCCCTGCGCTGGACGAGGCCGAGAGCGCCCACGGGCCTGGCGTGAGGACGACTGGACGGGTCCCTGCGGCGGCTCCGGGGCCCTCCCCTCTGCTCGGTGGTCACGGTGGCCGACGTGAGAAGGGGAGCCGGGTGTCCAGCCCAGGAAAAGGTCGGGGAAGGAACCGTGCGATGGTCAGCTGTGGCCCCGGGATCGACTGGCTGCTCCTCCGCCACTGAGAGCCGGAGGTTCCAGCCCCGCTCCGCGGACAGCAGGCCCCGGGGACACTGCAGGTGAGGAGCAGCACTTGGCGCAGACTGGGAAGTGGGAACCGCTCTAGGTTCTCTTTTTAAGTTAACTGGGGGCGGGGGGCTGGCACTGGTTCATAGGACAAGGTTAGCAACTGGTGTGGGCGGACGGGCTGACCCGCCGTCCGACGGTGGGTGAGGAAAATGAGATTTACTTAAGGAAAGCGGCTGGGATGGGAGTTGCGAATGGAAGGGCTGCAAGCAGGAGCTGGGGACGTGGGGCGACGCTGGCAGCCCCGGGAGCTGCGTCCCTCCTCACGTGCCGTCACCGCCAGCGGGGCTGGGCCCGAGCGGGGCCTGGGGTGCGGCTGGAATGCAGGTGAGCAACCGGCGTTTAGGGCAGTTCCCGTTCCTTTATGACCCTTCCCGGTCCTGGCCCTCCTGATGGAGAAGCTTACCGTGGCCGGGAAGGGGGACCGCATGGGGTTCAGGGGAGGGTTTCCGTGTTACCGAGTCCGTCTCTGACACCGTGCGCCCGTCACCATATGCTAGGACCCCTCCCCTCACCCCCTTGCCTCTGGCAGCCACCGCACCGCAGTCTGGGTCCCCGATTTTCAGTTTTCTGTCCCACGTAGGAGATCGTATGGCTCAGAGCATTGTCTGTCGAACGTATTTCACTCAGCTTGTCCCCAGGTCCATCCACGTTGTTGCAAATGGCTGTTCCCCTTGCTTAGGGCAGAGTGTCCCATTGTGTCCATGTGCCCGGTCCTCTAACGCGGACGCTGGTTTCCACGTGTCAACCACCGTGAATGCTGCTGCTGTGGACATAGGGGTGCACGTGTCTCTGTGAATACAGGTTTGGGGGTTGGGGGGCACATACCCAGGAGGGGGGCTGCTCTGTGTTCTGTTTCTTAGGAATCGCCAGATGCTTTCCCCGGTGGCTGCACTATCGCATCCCACCAGCAGGAAGTGAGGGCCCCTCCCACAGCCTCCCCCCACTTGCTGCTTGTCCTGCTGCTGCTGCCCCTCTGGCAGCTGGGAGGGGAGCTCTGCGGCTTTGACTGCACCTCCCCACTGCCCTCGTCTGTCTGTCGGGAGAGGGCACTTTCTGATTGGCTGTTTGGTGCGGAGCTGGACCACTTATTTCTGTTTTGGATGAAGTCACCCTTTGGCGGCGCTGCTGTTTCCAAGTGTCTCCTCCCATCTGGTCGGCAGCCTGTGTTCGTTCAGCTTCTTTGCTGATCAGGAGCTTTTCCGTTTGATGTGGCCATTCATTCATTTCTGCCTTCCCTTCCCTGGCCTTTGGGGTCAAGTTCATAAGATGCCCCCTGTGACCCGGGCCCCTGTGTTTCCTTCTGTGTCACTCTTTCGGGTCGTCGATCCATTTTGAATTAGCATTTGTACGTGGGGACACACTGTGTTTCATTCATTTGCATGTGGCTTTTCTCAGCTGAGGGCTTCACAAGTCCCCAGCCGAGTTCCTGAGCAGGCGGTTAGGTGAGGGCTTTCCGGGGCCTCAGCATCTCCAGCGCAGCCCCCCCCCCCCCCCCCCCCCCCCCCCCCCCCGTCTCTGGAGGGGGCCCTTTACAGCGTCTCTGCAGTTGTGAGACCTGGGAGCAAGGCCAGACCCCGCCTCCAGGGGCAGAGCTCCGGCTCCTGTGTGTGTGTAGGGGGGGTGCTGGGCTCCAGGCTCAAAGTGCTCTTGAATTTGGATTTTTGTGTATCATTCGGTGCCCCCTGCCCCCCCACCTCACTGTTAGTCATGGGTTTCCTTCCCAGGTGCTGTTCAGCCTGTCCTGGGCCGACCCTTCCCTCCAGCTCCACTCCCTAGGCTCCTCCTCATCCCCCGAGGGTGCGGGCCTCCCCAGCAGCCCACTCACAGCCGGGGTGGGTCCCATTGTCCAAGGTCCCCAGGCTGACAGGTTGGGCCTCCCCACGCCAGGTGACACCGGATGGTGCCCCGGAGAGAGAAGCTGGCAGAGCTGCGGGACGGGCTGCAGGGGACCCCAGGTGAGGAGATGCTGAGGGGGTTCTGGCTCCGTTCCACACACACATCTCTCGGGGTGGGAGGGACCGAGGTGGCCTCTCTCCCTAGCCGGCAGTCTGTCTCCCACTGGGAAGAGGGGTGCTCAGGTGACCTGTCACCGTCGCTGACCCTGCTGTGCCCTGGCCAGCCTGGGCGGGGAGAGGCAGGAGGGACGCGAATGGCACCAGGTCCCGTCCGCAAGCCGCAGCGCTGAGTGCAGAGGTGAGTGCAGGTCTGGCGCCTCTGTTAACAAACCAGCCACACACAGTGAGGACGACATAGGTTTATTATGGTTCCGCGAGGCTTCCTAAGTGGCGCATGCAGCACACGGCACTCCGTGTGGACGGTAATCCGAGCGCAGTTGTTAGCGGGTAAGGCTTCTTATCACAGTGTATCTCCCGGACACGCGCCTTCGGCCAGCACTGACCTTGGGGGCGGGACCAGGCTGGGGTCGCGGTCACCCGCCAGGGCTGCCGGGAGGCTCCTGGCCCCCAGGAGGGGCACGGGGCGAGGTTTCTGTGTTTTTGGGAAGCACATGTGTGTAGACAGGGATTGTGGAGAAGGGGCGATGCCCAGGCTGCCCGCCTTGTCCCCAGGGAGGAGCGAGGACAGGTGAGGACGGGCAGCAGGTGTGCCACCTGGAAACCCTCGGGTCTGAAGAAGGGCCTGGGAGGGTAAGTCAACCCCGCGGGGTCTCTAAGGATGGAGTTCGGTGTGGTGGCCTCGTCCTTTCTCTAACTCAGCAACGGCTCCTCCTCAGAGTTCAAGACAATCGTGTCTCCCCAGCGTCACTTACACGGACGTCCTGAGTGCGGGGCCTCCCAGGACCCATCCCTGCTGCCCCAGGAGCTCGCTGGGCTCGGAGGACAGACTGCACAGCACAGGCACACACACCTCATCCGCCGCGACGAAAACAGCTGGATGCGCCACGCTTGTCTGCCCCACGGAAGACAGACCCTCTCGTCGGGAGCGTGGGGTCCGGCCTAGATGTACAGCGGGGTCTCCTGGCCCGTGAGGAGCCGGAACATGGCAGCGGGCATGGTCTTCATATGGATCTGCCAACGAGAGAGGGGCTGAGGCCTCCCCCACCCCTCCCGCTGCCAGCGGACCTGCTGCCCCCCCAGGTCTGGGGCTGCCCCTTCCCGCGCAGGCTGAGCAGGCGGGACAGATGGGAGGGCCTCGCGGGGCCTGGGGCCTCACCTCCCCGACGGAGTTGGACAGAGCCTGCACGATCTTCTCGTGGGCCGTGGCCACCACGCTCTGCCCGTTGATCTCGATGATGCGGTGGCCAACGCGGACGCCCCCTCGCTCGGCGATGCCGCCCCGCATGAGGCTGCAGATCTGAGCAGACACGGCCATCACACGCGGCCCCGCCGCGCCGCCCGGCGCTCCTGCCCCCAGACGGGAAAGGACTCCACCTGCAGGCGCTGCCCGTGGCCATCGTCTCTCTGAGGTTTTTTTTCTTTCTAGGGATCCTCACACCTAAGGACAGGGAACCCCAGCAGGACTCCCGCCTGTCACAGCCGCTTCTCCTCCAACCCCGCTGGAGTTTGGGGGGCAGACTGCCCTTCTCAGAGGACTTTGTCCCCTGGTGGGTGTGTTGTGGGAAGAGAGAGGAGGGACCCATTTGGAAAAAGCGACAACTGGGTCATCCAGGGCCTGTCTGCCAACGACGCCTGTGCTTAGGGTGTAATGAGGCTGAAAATGGAAAAGGCACTTGAGCAAGACTAACGCCGACGTCGGCAACTCTTCCAGGGAACCCAGCTGCGTGGCACCGAGACTGCCGGCCACCAGGGCCTCGTGTGCACGCCTGCGGCCTGGTTAGTGACAGGCCCCTGACTACCCACAGATGCCGCCACTTCAGCTGGAGCCTGGGGACGCGTGACCTCACCCTCTGTGAAACGGGGCCGACAGCGCCATTCCCTACCCCCCCAACCTCAGACACTAGCTCCACTGCCTGGATAGATGGACCAGGGCCCAGCAGCACAGGCAGCGATGGCACTAGACACTCACCCCCCCACATTCCTGCGACGTGAGTCACAGCAGCCAAGAGGTGAGGCAGGTCTAGGAGTGCTGCCACAGCCTCCCTCACAGACCCCCCGAGACTCGGGAGTGGTGCTGAGCAGCAAAGCCTGCCCTAGCACGAGGGGCAGAACCAGCCCCAGCCCGGCCCCTCCCTCCGGCTTTCTGCGAGGTTCTCTGAACCAAGGACACACGCAGCTAAACGCAGGCAGAGGACGGGCCTGGGCTGGAGCGCTCGGGCCTGGCAGACGGGCCCAGAGTTGGGGGCAGCCCAGCCCCCTCCGGGCAGCTTGCCATGGATGGAGGTCAGTCTGACGCTGCGGGGCCGCAAGGGCCCTGCCTCCCTCCCTGCCTGTGTCCTTGGCGCGTCTGCGCCCAGACCCTAGCGTGGCCCGAAGGAGCGGACTCACAATCCCGTTCTGCACGCTGAAGCCCAGCTGGTACTTGAGGTCTGGCCGCTTGATGAGGACCGTGGTGACGGGTGGGCAGCTGACGATGTTGAGCTTCACCTGCGTCTGGTTCTTCAGACCCTGCAGAGCGGGGACAGGAGTCAGGTGAGCACGCCGAGCAGGAGCTGTGTCCCTCTGCGAGGGGTAAAGGGTCACCAACTCTGACCCAGGTGCAGGGAACCCAGTTTCAGGGTGGGCTGCGGCCCCATGCCTTGAGCTGCCCTCTGCTCAGGCAGAGCCAGATGCCAGGCTCTGTGGCACTGTGCACAGCTACCTGCTGGCCCGTCACCAGGCAGGGGGCCCCTTTCTGTGGGGAGGACCGTGGGGACAGGAGTGCCTGGCTCAGTGGGCATCTGCCAGTGTCCACGCAAGACAGGGCCACCTGGAGTCAAGGCAGCTCAGGCCCCAGAGAAGGAGACGCGGCAAGTGCCCAGGTTCCTGGAGGGCAGCCAGTCCTCAGCCCAGAGGCAGCTCAAGGCTGCCCATAGCGGGTGGGTGGCCGCACACAGCCCTCAGAGCTGCTGGCCCAGCACCCACAGCCCCCCCCCCCCCCCGGTGGCTCCACACCACCCAGGCCTTGGGCACCACTGCCTGAGGTACGTCCCTTGTCTGTGAGGTCACCCACCGGGCAGACGCCGCTGGGGTCAGGATGATGAGGGGGGAGAGGTGTCCTGTGCCACAGTGGGTGAGGACAGGCCAGAGGCCACAGCGCGGCTGCTGCCCAGGGTCCCTGAGGGACCCATCCGCCTGCTTGTGTCCCTCCGTCTGACCCTCTGGGGCTTCAGCTGCAAGCAGCAGGCCCACCCTCTTACCGGAGACCTGCCTCCCAGGTGGCCGGCAAACCAGGACGGTTGGTCGCCTACACCTCTGGGCAGCGTGGGGAGCCCTGGGCTACAGGACCGCTCTGGCTTGAGCAGGGGCACAGCCTCAGGGGGGTCTCTGGACCCCACACCTGGAGCACAAGGGAGGCGGGTCCGCGACCCAGGCCCGTGCGTACCTTGATGATGCCCTGGCAGGTGGCGAGGGGCAGCCCCACCAGGCTGGTGCCATCGATGGACATGATCTGGTCCCCGATGCTCAGCTTCCCCGAGCGGGCGGCGGGCCCCCCGTTCATCATGTTGGCCAGGATCACGGTGGGCAGGATGGAGCCCCAGCCCGACTCCACCACCACCACGCCCAGGATCTCGCCCTTGTGCTTCTCCAGCTGCAGCTGCAGGGAGGGGGCGGGGAGGTGAGCGGGCCGGGTGGTGCCCAGGGCTCCCCTCTTCCCTCCCCCCAACCACCCTGGGAGCAGAGACTCCCAGACTCAAGCCTGAGCATGGTTTGCTTTTGCCTAAAAAAGTCCTTTTCTTCTCTCGGCCTCAGGTCTCTCAGGAGCCGCCTGTTACCATCTCCTCACAGCAGCCGCCAGGGTCACGGGAGCCTGTCCTCACTCCTGGTCGCTCCCAACCCCCCAGGCAGAGCACCCAGCACCCAGGTCCCGCTGCAAAGAGGCCTCCACGGCCTCAGAACCCCCGGGGCTGGGAGTGGGCAGCCCAGTGGGAAAGATGCATTTTCAAGGTCGTTAAGATGGACTGTCATCAGTGCTCAGCTCCATGGGGGCAGGAGCCAGAGGCAGGTGGGTGACAGGCTGGTGCCGCCTGTGCAGGGCTCAGGGCTCACCTCCTTGCAGTTCTCCGAGTTGGAGAAGTGGATGAGGTCGTCGTTGTACATCTCCTGGGAGCTGATGATGTCGCTGTAGTCCTTCTGGCTCAGGTCCTCGGGGTTGATGCCGTTGGCGCGCAGGAACTCCTGGTAGGCCACGCTGAAGGCCTGGCCGATGGACTGCGCGATGAGCTGGGCCTGTGGGGAGGGCACCTCAGAGGGCCGCCTGGAGGGGGCGGGGACCCTTCGCGGCCGCCTGGGGCCCTGGCTGCCCTGGACAGTGTGGGGCAGGCACAGCGTCAATAAAGCGCAAACCTGACCAGCGACCTGCTCACGACCACGGCGACCACTGTTTCCTTCCCACCCACCTCCCCCCCTCCAACGGGGGCGCGAGCCCTGGGGCCACGGGGCCCAGGATGCCCCAGCCTTCGGAAGCCAGGACCTGCCCAGCCCATGGGGTCTCTACCTGCCCGAGGTGCCCCGCTCCCTGCACCCCTAGGGGACAGCTTGCAGGGGCTGTCCAGCCCCTGGGAGGCCATCCCCACCAGGCATCTCTGTGCTTCAGGCTCCCTCCTCTCCCCTGGGGTGGGGCTCCCCACTCCGAGGGGCCGAGCGGGCAGGGGGCAGCACTGTGGCCCAGCACCTTCATCTGTGCAGCTCACCTCCTCTGCCTGGGGAAACCGAGGCTCAAAGAGCCACTGGTGTCCTGGTGCCGCCTCAGGGTCCCCAGCTGTTCCTCTCTGCTCACAGACCCTCTGCCCTCCTCACCGACCGGCCACCTGGGTGGGGCCATCTGGGCCCGGCCCTCTGGGCAGCTGTGGGGTGTCCCCTCACCCCCACCAAGGGAGTCCTTAGCCCTCCGCCCAGGACGAGGCCACAGCAGCTCCCAACAAGCCTGCCCTCAGCCCCTGTGGGGCCGGCACCCGGAGCCTCTCCTCGTGGGCCCTAAGGCGTTTCCAGGCTTGAGCCACGCGCCACGCCCTCCTGTCCGGCGCCTGCGTGCGGTGGAAGGGGTGCAGGGGGTGTGTTGAACGAGGCCTCCTGGCAACTGGCTGTGGCCACGGCACTTGTGGGGATTGGCGGCTGCTTAGCGAGAAGCCTGACAAGCCTGACGACTACCCCGCCCGCCGACCTCGACAGGAAGCTCTCGGACCTCCCAGTGGCCCCAGGCGCCTGCAGGGCCGCCCGTGAGGCTCACTCACGTCCTCGGACTCGAACACGTGGCAGATCATCTTGTACTGCTTCTTGCCCTCGGGGGCGCCCGGCGTGGTCTCGATGCAGTCCTGCGAGGCCGCCCGGGGCATGCGCCGCCGTGCCATGAGCACCACGATGTTGCCGATGTCCGCGATGTAGGAGATGGTGCGCAGGGCGTGGTCCATCATGGTCTCCTGCAGGGAGGGAGGGTCACACTCCAGCCCCAGCCGGTGTGGCTCAGTGGATAGAGCATCGGCCTGTAGACTGAAGGGTCCTGGGTTTGATTCCCAGTCAGGGCACAGGCCCAGGTTGTGGGCTCCATCCCCAGTGGGGGGGCGTGCAGGAGGCAGCCGGTCCATGATTCCTCGCATCATTGGTATTTCTCTCTCTCCCTCTCCCTTCCTCTCTGAAATAATAAAAATGGTTAAAAAAAAAAAGTGGGTTTTATTTAAAAAACAAAAATGCTCCAGTTCATGGTTCTTGGACCCCAAAACGCAAGAAACCAAGGTCAGACCCCTCGTGGCCTGCGCCCTGTGGCTGTTGGCCACCTCCCGCCCTGCCGAGTGCCCCCGGGGGGGACAGGCTCCCCCATGGCGAACCACGGCACTAGCCAACAGCAGGAGAGCAGTGACTCACGGCCAGGGCCAGACTGCCTCCATTTACCCCAGGGGCTGGGGGGCTCATCCCCGGGGAAAGCCCAACGCCTGGTCTGAGCCAAGGTGCCCCCTGCAGGGTGCATGCCTGGCCCAGACCCTGCCACGTGAAGGAGGAGGGAAGGGAGTCTTAAGGCCGTGGAGGGAGCCGCGTCGGGGACATGGCAGCTCCCCGACCCCACAGATGGGCCCCTTGGCCCTTGGAGGGCCCTTCACCCAAGGAAGCTGCACACAAAAGCCTTTTGTCCTCTCCCCACAAAAGAAGCTGCGTCTCCCATCCTCCCCGCCTCCCTCCTCCCAGGACACTTCTCTTCCCAGCTGTGTGTCCTGCTTGGCTGGGGGTGGCGTGTAACCACAAGGGCCACGTTTCAGGGAGGGACACGGGAAGGGACGGGCTCCCTGCACCTCCCCATTCTGGCCCCCATCAGCTAGCCTCTCGGTGCCAGAGATGTGGTCCCCCCACCACCCCCGGTTCCCAGCTCACGGCAGTGGCAGGGCTGCTTTCCCGGGGCAAGGCGCCCCCAGCACAGCCCCAGCATGGCCAGCCCCTCCCGCCAACCAACCACGTCTGCCTCCCCAGTCCCTCCCGGTGGCTCCTCTCCAGCCCTGGCCGCACTTTACGGTTCTCAAACCAATTTCTTGCCGCACCTCTCCCCGGGTCACCTTCACTGGCACCTGGAACCCTGTGGCCGCCCATGCGTAGGCCCGTCACCCCAGATGCCTCCGGGCAGCCAGACCCCAGCTCACAGGACTGCCTGGCCCAGCCTCCTAGCCCCATCTCCACCGGCCACTCCGGCCTGGGACCCACGTGCCCGCTGCAGCCAGCCCGCGTCCCGCAGCCACACACGCGCCCTCCCGCTGGCTCACCTGTGTGTCCGCATTGAGCACCTTGATCCTCTGGGTGGAGATGAACAGGTCCACCTCCGTCAGTGTCTGCGCGTCCCCCTCGGAGTGCTGTGGGCAGCGGGGGCACCCTCAGGGCCCGGGAGCAGCTGGGCAGAGCCCGCCTGTCCCCCCAGCCCAGGGGACACCCTAGGGGACGCCGCCCAGCGGGCTGCGCAGCCGTCGGAGGGCGAGCCGAGGGAGCCCAGCGCGAGAGCTGCAGCGAGTGAGCTCTGCCGGGCGCGCGAGCGGCAGGGGGAGGCGGCGCTTCCAGGAGGCTGAGCGCAGGGGGAGGCCGCACGGCTGCCGGCTCAGCATCGGAGTCCCTCCGCCCGCACACGCGGTCCTGGTCTCAGCCACACCTGGCCCCCCACCAGGGCGTGCACGGTCCACGCCCCAGGCTGTTTCTTAGATGCAGAGCCTACGTGTCCCCCGGGCCCGGGAAGAAACCTCCAAAGGCGCTGGGTTAAAACATCAGCGTTATCTCCCGATGGGCACCGTCGCCCTCGTTCAACCCCCACGGGCTCGGCCCGTCTCCCAAAAACCCTGAGCGCAGCACGACCCGAGCGGGTGGCCGCGTGCTGCCCTCGCCGTCACCTGGGACAGCGGGGACGCGGTCGCACATGCCCATCCTGTCACCTCCCGGAGCACGTCATGGCCACCAGCTTCAGGCACACGTGTGTCCTAGACGCTGCGTGAGGCCAGCTGCCCTGGGCCCCGTCTGCGGGCCCCTATCGCTGCTGACGGGTGAGGACACAGGCGCCTGCTTTGGGACGGGGTCAGCAGCCCCGTGGAGCCCATGCGCCTTATCTACCCCGTCCACAGAGCAGAAGCTGCGCGAATGCCCTCCAGAAGCAGACGCCCTGCTGGGAACCCTGGAGGGGGCAGTCATGGGCCTCCCTCGGAGGAGAAACCCGAGTTCCGCTCAAGGAGAAGGGTCGTGTGCGCGCTCGGCCCACCACGGTCACGGCTTTCAAATGACCACGAAGACAAGAGAAGCCGAAGCCGCGCTGAGAACAGCCTGTGGGCGGGAGGAGTTACTCTCCCGTTTTTAAAAACGGTCCCTTCCCATCCAGGTGCCTTTCAAGCTTCTGTTCCAGGATTTCTGCTCAGAATCTTCTTGCTAAAAAGTGGGTTGGGCCCTGGCTGGCGTGGCTCAGTGGACGGAGCCTTGGCCTGCGGACTGAAGGGTCCCAGGGTAGATTCCGGTCCAGGGCACAGGCCCGGGTTGCGGGCTCGACCCCCACTAGGGAACGTGCAGGAGGCAGCGGTTCCATGATTCTCTCTCATCATGGATGTTTCTCGGTCCCTCTCCCTTCCTCTCTCTGAAGTGAAAAAAAAAAAAAAAATTTTTTTTAAAAGAGGCTCCTGGGGGGGAGGGAGGCCTGAACCTCACGCCGAGTCGAGCCTTCCGCCGGCACTGGCTGGCTGTGCACCGGGAGGTGTGAGGAGGGTGGACACTTACTAAACGGTCAGGTTTGCAAACAAAGAACAAAGACCCTCCCCTCCCGCACGCCTGTCACACTCGAGAGAGTCTGCAGCGGCGGAGGCGTCTCCCGGGCGAGCTGAGTAAATTAAACTTAATGAGTCTCTAACGATCGGGACGGTTTAATTAATTCTCCACAGGAGGCCCCGCAGGAACCACGTCACGTGGCCGCTCCGATGCCCCCCTGAAACACGTCTGCGAGGCCCAGCACAGCCCAGCGTCAGCCGTCCCAGAACCCGGCACTCGGAGACGGAGAAGAAAAAGGGCCGGGAACTCAACTCTCCCGTCGGGGGCGGCACAAGCAGCGTCTGCCGTTCCGTTCAAAAGCCTGTGTCTCCCGAGGGAAGAGGAAGAGCCATTTGTGCGTCCCCCACGTCCCCCCACCTGCTCAGCACAAGCAGGGACCCCAGGGCTACCCACCGCCTTCTTCTTAATCTTAGCCGCTTTCTGCATCCTCTGGCAGCGTGCGGAGGGAGACAGGGAAGGAAGGGGCAGAGTTATTTCCACGTCGTGGTCCACACCCCAGCGCTCGGACCTCCTGCCCAGGGGACAGGGAGTGGCCACCCGCTCAGTGGGCACAGGGCCCCCCCAGGAGCCACAAGGGTGAGGCTGAGGTGGGGCACAGCAGGCAGGGCCCAGTGCCCTTTGGGGCTCACATCGAGCGGAGGGGCTCGCCCCCAGGGCAGCACACCCACAGGCCACGCCTACCCTCCCCAACCAACAGCTCCAGGCCTCGTCCTGCCCAGCACACCCGGCATCAGCCAGGCGGCCACCTCCTGGAGCTGCGAGGGGTGGGTGCTCCTCGAGGCCACGAGGTGAATTAAATGTGAGGCCTGTCCCCCCACAAGCAGTGGTTCTCTCATCAGGGATGAGCAGCGCTGCCAGCCCCAGCCCCGGGGGAGGTGACCTGCCGCTCGAGTGGCCTCTGGGCAGTTAGACCGTCCTCCTGCCTCTGGGGGCCGCGGCTGGTGCGAATGGAGGTGCAGCTGCCTGCGCTCGAGCAGCCCCTCCCTGCAAGGCCAGTGCCCCCGCCACCAGCACCTCAGGCAGCCCCTGCCAGGGCGAGGGTGGGAGCTGCTCCTCCCGGCTGTGCCCTTCACCCCCCACCCCTCCCCCCTACCTTGACCCGGCTGACGGCCTCCTGGGCCTGCATCATCCGGATGTTCTTGGATGGGTTCCGCTCCGACAGCAGCTGGGTGGAGCCCAGGTAGTTGGCAGCAAAGATGATGCCGTCGATGAGGTCCTCCGGCTCGCAGGGCCCTGGAACTGAAGGGCCCCGTCAGCTCTCCGGGGGAGGGGGGGGCGTCCTGGCCAGGACACGGGGCGCGGGCCACCATGCCCATCACGGAGCGCCCTCCATGCTGGGCCACGGCAGGCGCCCGAGCCCACGGCTGTCCGCACTCAGCCACAAGCAGCAGCCACGCCGCCTCCTTCCCCAGCGCAGCTCAGCTAGGGGCTCTGAAGGTCAAGGCTGACTGTCACCGGGTCAGCCCTGGCTCAGAGCGGCTCGCCTACTCCCCCGATGGCTGGGCTCGGGGCCACTGGTTGCAAGGTGATGAGATGCGGTGGGAGCCTGCGTGGTGTGAGGGGGGGCTGTGGAAGGGGGCCCAGCGGGAACCCCCCTGCCCACCATCAGCAGCCCTGGTCCAGGGTGGCATCTGCCATGGCACTGCAGCGGGCCAGCCTCACGCCTCCCTGCAGGGCAGCTACTGACCACCAGGTGGCGCCACTCGGCACTACAGGAAAGCCTGGGGTTCCTGCGCCCGCCCTCGGCCAGCACAGAACCCTCCTATCTGTGGGGTGCGGGGCTGCATGGCACCCCAGGGCCCCCATCCCCTTCGAATTCCGCCTGCGGAGGCTGCTGCCTGTGCACCTGGCCTTTCTGGGGTCCCATCCGCAGGGCAACCCGGGCCCCACTGCTCCCGAAGGAACTCCAACGACCTGGGGCCCCTCTGGGACAGGGACGGGCTCCTGGGTGCAGAGGGGCCACCCCAGCCGTGGGCCACCACCCGCACCCAAGGCGCCTGCTCCCGGGACGATGTGGGTGAAGCCCACACGGCCGCCTCCTGCGCCCCGGTCCTGCCCGCTTGCTCCTTCTCCCTGGGAGGGGCGAGGGGCGCACAGCCCGCCTGCTGGCCACCCACCGCCCTCGCACAGCAGGGAGAATGGGCGCAGAGGAGGGGCCGGCGGGGAGGGGCTCCACCCCTGGGCTGCCCTGAGCTGAGCCCTGGGGAGGGAAACAGGACACAGGATGAGGCCTGGGGGTGGGAGACACACAGCCCCGAGGCGACAGGTCCCTTCCACTGTCCTTTGACACACCTGTCCCCCGAGTGTGGGGAGGATGTGCCTGCACAGCAGCAAGAGGAGGAGGAGGAGGAGGAGGAGGAGGAGGAGGAGGAGGAGGAGGAGGAGGAAGGTGCTGCAGGCCCCTCGCTGCTGGAGGAGGCCTAGGCCTGCCCACCTCACCACTGGGAAGGGAGCGGTCCCAAGCCATGCCCTGGACCCCCGTCCCTGCCTCCTGCAGGGGCTCCCAGGGACTCCTGCCCCAGCGGGCTCACTGGCCCTGAGCCCTGAGCCTGCCCCCCACCCTCCGGGTCTGCAAGGAGGTGGCTGGAGTGTGGGCCTCAAGGTGTTGTCCCGCAGAGCCCACCCTGCGCCCACCCCAGGAGGCAGACCCCCAACGCCCAATGTCACACACAAGAACCGTCCATGTCACACCCAGTGACTCCGCCCGAGTCACCATCCCCCACGTGGGCCCGGAGCCCCTCTGAGGACTGCACCACATGTAACGCACACGGAGCTCCAGGCCGACACAGCCCACAGTCACAACTAAAGCACCAGGATGGCGTGCGGTGAGCGCGGTGAAGGGAGGGCCTGGGTGCGGCCCTAGAAGCTGAGGGCTGAGGGTGAACCGGAACCAGCCATGGGACAAAGAGAGAGCTCTCCAGCAGGTGCAAAGGCCCTGGGGTAGCACTTAGAAGAACTACGAACTGCACACCACCCGGGCAGGGGTTGGGGGGACTGGTAGCTGGAACAAGCTAAGGCTACAGAGACAGCTCCAGCCAGACGGGAGGGCCGGGCCCATGCCCAGGACTCACTGCAGGGGCGGGGAAGCAGCGACGACGCTGCCTTTAGACTGTAACTGGCTGTAGAGTGGCTCGCTGGTGCGGCCACTATGGGAAACTGTGGAGATTCCTCAAAAAAACCCTGAAAGCAGAACCACCATAGAACCCAGCAATTCCATTTCTGGGTGTTTATCAAACACAGGCACACACACATGTGCACACATGCGCACAGACATGCTCTAGCCAGTGCCTCAGCGGATAGAGCGTCGACCTGTGGACTGAAGGGTCCCAGGTTCGATTCCCGTCAAGGGCACAGGCCTGGGTTGCAGGCTAGATGCCCAGTGTGGGGCGTGCAGGAGGCAGCCAGTGATTCTCTCTCGTCATTGATGTTTCTATCTCCCTCTCCCTTCCTCTCTGAAATCGATACAAACATATAAAAATAAATACAATAAAAGCTGTTGAGCAAAATATGTTACTTTAAAAAACACAGGCACACACCAAAAAAAACCACCGCGAACTCGAAGGACACACGCACCCCTATGTTCTCGCAGGACTGTGAGCAGCAGCCGAGACACGGGAGCAGCCTCGGGGTGCTCAGTGGACGAGAAGATAAAGAAGGGGGGACAGCTACCCCCCCACGGGCTCTGCAGCCCCCGCGTGACCACATGCACGGACCTTGCCTTCTCCCAGTGCCACGTGCACCTCCACAGTGAGTGAGCTGCCCCCACAGGAGCTGCAGGAGGCCCCCCAAGTCCCAGCGCCCCCTGTTCGGCCCCCACGCACGCGACCCCGAGAGACAAGGCCCAGCGTCGCTTACCAGCCACGAAGCTTGGGAACGCCGCCGCCTTCTTCGTCTGCGGGAAGAGACGGGGACAGCTGTGAGCAGCGGCCCCTCCGCCAGGCCCAGGGGAGGGAGAGGCCGCACCCCTATGTGGTCCTCAGGCGCCGAGGGAGACCTTGCTCCCGTCCTATCCTCAGAAATGCACGACGGGGTGCAAGGGCCGTGGGTAACGCTGGGGACCCTCAGCCGAGCAGGTCACAGCTGGAAGGGACGGGAGCCCGGAGGCCACACGGCCCTGTGCTCTGACGAGTGGGCGAGAGAACGGCCCGGCGACTGTGGGCAGGACGAAGGGGCTGGCCGGCCGGTGCTCAGTGGTTAGAGCGCCGCCTGCACACCCCAGGGTCTCGGGTTCGATCCCGTCAAGGGCGCGTGCGGGCTGCGGTTTGGTCCCTGGGCCCGTCGGGGTGAGTGCGGGAGGCGGCCCATCTGTGGGTCTCTCTCACATCCGATGTGTGTGCCTCTCCCCCCACTTCCACCAACTAAAAACTAATGTAAAAAGTACCCTCAGGTGAGGACGGACAACAAGCAAACAGGTAAAGGGGCTGCACACCCCGCCTGGCCATCGTCACCTCACCCACGCTACACTCTCGCCCTGTCACTCAGAGAAGGGGAGGAGCTTGCTCTCGGCCCCGGGGGCCTCACCCCCACCCAGGCCCTGCACAGCCCTGCACAGGGGACTGCTGCTCGCATTCTCACCGGGGTCACTTCTCCCCCAGGGGCCACCGGACAATGCCCCTGGGGAGGGTGGCTGCTGGCCCCGAGCGGGCAGACACCTGGGATGCTTCCCAACACCCTACAGGGCACAGGGCAGCCCAGCAGAGAACCATCTGCCCCAAACGTCAGCGGTGCCGCTGTCGAACAGCCCAGGGGCAGGACATGCCAGGGAGCGGGCAGCAGGAGCTCGGTCAGGCCTGGGAGACGGCGAGCCCCACGTGCCGTCCCGACGCATGAACACACACAGCCTGAGCCTGAGCGCAGGGCCAGCCGCCCTCGCCCCTGTGGCCGGCCCCCCTCCCTGAAGGCTCTGGACAAGACGGGGACCGCGGAGAGGGGAGGGGCCTTGCCTCTGGGACGTTGTTGTTATCCAAGGGCCCGTTGAGGTCCGAGCGCTGCTGCCGCCGTGGCTCCACGCCATTGCACACCTGCAGACGGGGGAGAAACGGAAACCCAACCTGGAGATGCAGTTCGGTACAGCTGTGCACACGGGAAGTGCATGTAGCACATGTGCTGGTCAACGGCAGGTGTATGGAGTGCGTGCACATGAAAGGCAGGTGTGCAAACAGGTGCATGTAGTGTGAACACAAACAGCACACGCACATAACATGTGCACACAAATGGCACATACATGCAGTGTGCGCACACGAACGTCATGTGTGTAGTGTGTGCATATAAACGGCTCTGCATGCAGCATGTGTGTAAGGAACTGCACCTGTATGTAGTGTATGCACAATAAAATGCATGTGTCTGCAGGATTGTGCATATGTGCGCCCTGGGTGAGCTGCAGGGCCCCTCCTGTCGGGGGCGCCTGGCCCAGCCCCTTCCTACATGGGTCTCGCTGGAGCCGGTTCCTGCCGGAGCTGAGGTGACCTCCCTGGCCCACTGCCTGCGCTTCCCACGCTGGCCGAGGTGCGTCCGGCGAGGTCTCCCGGGGGTAGGACGGGCTCCCTTTAGGAGAGCAAATTCAGGACGTGCCCCAGACTCTGCGTTCCTGCTCCTGTGCTAGGCGAGCCCACACAGGCCCCGACAACACCGTCGTGTTTCTAAGAGACCGCCCTGCCCTGGGCTGAGTTCACGGACTCACTAGGAGCCAGACAGGCTGCAGGCATCTCCAAACACGGCGCCGACAGCACCTGCTGGACAGTGAGTGCCGTGCCCCCTCCAGGTCCACAGGCTGAGAGGCCCGGGCGGGCTGGTTAGCGATGCCCGTGGTGACCTCCAAGGCGATGGCAGCAAGAGGAGGGGCTCGGACAGGCAGTCGGGACTCGTGAGGTGAGGTGGGGCCTTGAGCGGGTGAGGGTCGCTAGGAGGTGGCCCCGGAGCGCCTCGGAGCCTTCCCGAGGTCACAGCGCGGGCGGCCCGCTGTGCACCAGGCCCTCACGGACACGGGACCTGTTGCACCGGGACCTGGGACGTGCAGCCTCGAGAAGGGAACTACGCGCTTGTGGCCTGTCAGCTCCCGCTTGGCGTGGCAGCAGCCTGGACAGACCAGGAGCCCATCCTCCTGGGCGCGCCCAGCTCGGGCTGGAGTCTGTCCCGGTGGAGGGAGCGCAGGGATGCAGAGCGAGCTGCTCCCCAGGACACAGACACCCCGGGAAGGGGCGAGCCGGGGCCTGCCGCCGCCTGGCACTGGTGCCCGTGGCCAACGGGAGAGGCGTCCCCTCTAGGGCAGGACAAGGACTCAGCGCCACGTACGACTCAGCATCGTCCCAGCCGCCCGCCCGCCCTCCGAGGCTGCATTTCTCCAACTGCCTCCCCACCACTTGTCGCCATGACAACCACAGCTGCTACAGAAGAAGCAGGCAGGGTTGCTCCCAAAGAGGCCAGGGCCTGTGCTGCTTCTCAGGAGGTCCCATCTGCTCGCCAGCTCCCACCTCCGGAGCAGCGACCAGAACGGAAACGGTGGGCCCAGGGCTGCTGGCGTCTTGCATGAAGATGCTCTCGAAACCCTGCTATGCTTCCCCCCCAAGACACAGCCGCCGGCACCTCCACAAACAGGGTGCTGTGGCTCTGTGGCTGACACCATCCCCTGCACCAGGAGGTCAGGGCTGGATTCCTGGTCAGGGGCACAAGTCCGGGGTGCGGGCTCGATCCCCAGTGTGGGGCGTGCAGGAGGCGGCTGGTCCATGATTCTCTCTCATCACGGATGTTTCTCTCTCTCTCCCTCTCCCTTCCTCTCTCTGGAATCAATAAAGCACACACACATGTATTTTTTTAAAAAATACAAAAATAAGAGGCCGGCCAGGGGTCCTTGCAGCTCACAGGGAAGGCAGGGCCACGCCCCTCCTGACAACTTCAGCGCCTGCGGCTGGAGCCAGCGTCGGCCACCCCCCAGCGCAGATGGTGCGTGAAACACGGGAAGTGCCACGTGCTAATGTGGCGGGACCCCCTCCCAGGGACCCCACGGAGCTCTGAAAACAGAATGAGACCATGTGGCTGGGACTGCCCCCCCTCTGCCCCCCGCCAGGACCAGGGCCAGCTCCGCAGGGCAGCCGCGTGCCTGTAATAAGCATCTACTCCGCTGAAGAAGCTGCTCTCACCTACACCGGGCTCCAAGGGTGCAAGGAAAGCTGGAGTCCTTAGTGTTGAAGCTGATCCCTCCGCTTGATTTCACCGACAACACAGCGCAGCAGCCCTAGTGCTGTGCGTACGACACAGCGACCAGCACGCGCCCTCTGGCGCTCACACGGTCACAGCACAGACCTCCCGCCGCCCAGCTCCTCCTGAGGGACAGGCGTGTCAGTGCAGACGGCAGCAGCTCGGCCTTCTGCCCTCACACGTGACTCCGTGTCAGAGACTGCACCCCCCCCCCCCCCCCCCCCCAGGGTAGAGGCGTGACCCGTGAGGTGACAGCTTCTCCAGAAACCCTTCCAGGTTGCCTGTTTCACAGGCGTCGTCACAGCTACTCATCTTCTCTCCCCACAAAGGCACCCTCCTTCCTCCAACTCTGGGAGGTGGGGGGGGGGTCAGCTGGGACCCTCTGGGTGACCACGGGACTCAGCCAAGGCCCTACAGGGTCACGGGAAGGGCCGGCTCGGACCCTGGACAGCTCCCGCCCAGCCATCCTCCCGACCCGGAGGCGCCCAGAGCCTCGTGGTCCTTTTCCTCCCTCCCTCTCATGTTCAGGTCACGCCCGAGACACCGTCTGCAGGACGGGGTCGCACGGAGAACGTGTTCTCCCGGCAGGGAGCCTCGGGGCAGCCTGCGGTCGAGAAGCATTGCGGCGTGACCCCTGGGAGTGAGCCCACGGGTCTTTTTTCTTTTTTAAAATATATTTTTATTGATTTCAGAGAGGAAGGGCGAGGGAGAGAAACGTCAACGATGAGAGAGAATCATGGACCGGCTGCCTCCTGCGCACCCCACACTGGGGATCGAGCCTGCAACCTGGGCCTGTGCCCTGACCAGGAATCAAACCCTGACCTCCTGGTTCATAGGTCGACGCTCAACCACTGAGCCACGCCAGCCGGACCTACAGGTCTGTCTTTATAGTTCTGGGGTCCTCCCCGCACCTGCCGCCCCCCGCATCCAGGTACGACATGGGACAGGCCACACTATCTGGAATCCACGTGGCCACGCCTCCGCGGAAGCCCCAGGCACGGTCAGCCGGCGCTGTGCTCAGAGCCATCTGCTGAGACCCCCGCCACCGCTGGCCCCGGGACCCCCTGGCTCGCCTTGTGCCGCTCGCCCTCTTCTCGGAGCCACGGGCGCAGCAGCACCTCCGAGCAGGCCCGCGTGTTCTACTCCCGCCTCTGAGTTCCGGGCCTCGGGACGCGCCGTGCGAAGGCCGAGTGCACATGTCCCGTGTCCCGTGTCGCTCCAGGTGCCACCGTCCAGGACAGGAAGGCGCACACGATAAAGGTTCCCACTCCCAGTCCCCCCCAGTGTGGGGGCGGGGCCACGGTCCTGCCAACCTCACATCTGCTGTGGGGCCAGCTCGGACACTCGGACACACACACACACACACACACACACACACACACACACGCACGCGTGTGCCGAGGCAGCGCCTGCCCATCAGGCCCGAGGTCCGAAGCGGGGAGCCCAGGGGCCGCGAGCGCTTCCTCCCTTGAGCGTGACCAGAGCCCGCGGGCAGTGCCGATGGGAAGAGCCTTGCTCAGACGCTGGAAGGGAGCTGGCGGATGCTCAGAGGCCAGACCATGTGTAGCCAGGCTGCGGGCTTCCGCGGGCTTCCTGCCTCTGTGGTGCTCCAGCCTCCGAGCGGAAATGGGCACAACTCCTTCTCACTCTGTGGGTGCGGCCACGGGCTGCTGCACCCCCGATTCCACAGCTTTGCTGCAAACGCTGCCCCCCACCCCTGTGGCCCTGCTAATTCAGAGGCCAGAAGTCCCGTGTGAGCACTTTAACAACAGCGCCCCCTGCCCCCCGAGGCAGAAGGGCAGGCGCGGGCCCGCACACAGCCCAACGCGGGAAGGCAGGAGACCGAGGTGCAGGAGGCAGCAGGACGGCAGCACCGACAGGAGGATCCCAGGCCTCGGCAACGCCTGCTCGTCCCCACGGCGCCTTCCTGGGGGAGGCGGCCGCCGGCTCTCTCCCGGGGAGTGTCTCCCTGTCTCAGTCCGAGTTATGGATCCTAAACAATAAACACTCTGGGACCCGATGCAACGCCTGAGACTTCCCACCCCAGGCATCGCCGAGGCCCCAAGGAGGGCGCCCCTGCGGAGAGGCCCTGACCTCAGGGCAGATGCCACAGGTGACGCCTCAGTCCCGTCCCTGCCAAAGCCGGGCACACAGCAGGGCACCCAGACACAACGAGGAGCTGCCTCAGCCTGTGGAGCGACCATTGTCTGGTGCTGACAAAAACACTCCTATTCGCCAGCAAACGCCCTGCAAACAGCACCGGTGACCAGCCCGGCCCCCCACGCTCACACCTGGCGCTGCGAGGCCACGCCCAGGTCCTCGTCCCCACGCACCACCTGGCTGGCCAAGAGCAGAGGCCGACAGGGTGGGCGCGAAATGCCACCGGATCCAGGTGTCTCACACGCCCGCGGACGAGCGCGGCCGGCCACATCGCGTGCTCACAGGGGCGACGCGCCGGCGACTGGCACGTAAGCCGCACAGCGCACACCGAGCGCAGCAGTCAGAGCCAGGGAGCCCTGACCACCCCGTGGCACGGGGACTGCAGGGCCCAGAGCTGGGGTCTGAGATGCTTGCCCTGCGGGGAGCGCCCTGACATCGCAAAGCCCACCGCACGGGCAGAATCGCCACACATGGTGGGACACCCTGAAGGTGCAGTCAACGTCAGCTTGGTAATCTTTAAAACCAACAAGGGTCTTGGGTGGTGTGGCTCAGTGGCTAGAGCGTCGGCCTGCGGACAGAAGGGTCCTGGGTTCAATTCCCGTCAGGGCACAGGCCCGGGCTGCGGGCTCGATCCCCATTAGGGGGCGTGCAGGAGGCGGCCAACTGATGTTTCCCTCTCCCTTTCTCTCTCTAAAAACCAATGAAAAAAAAACTTAAAAACAACACACGGCACCGAATTATATTCCTTATCTCCCAGACACAGCTCTTCCTACATATATTCAAATGCCTGAACGCTTCTGGGGGAAAAACGGCGATTAAGTCTTTAAAAAAAGGGTTGAGCCGTTCATTCATCCTGTCCACACACCAGCCAAACAGAAGTTTCTCGCCACAAACCTAACCCTCCCGTCTTCGAGGGCGCAGCGTGCTTTCTCGCCGGCCACTTCCCCAGGGCTTCCCAGAGCCCACGCTTGCTTTGCTGTGATTAGAGAGAACGCGGCGAGGCCAGAACGACAGGCCTCCCACGCTTCTCTCCCCCGAGATGGTCGAACCTTCGTACCGTTATTTCCAAAGTGGTTCTTTAGAGCAAACTGCCCAGCACACCTAGGCCCCTGGCATCTCGGCAAAATGTCACCCAAACACCGGGCACAGCGGTAGGCTCCCGGCAGCAGCCACACCCTCACCCGTGTCCTGCGGCCTGGGGGTGGCAGCCAGGGAGCACCTGCCAGGAGCAGGGCTCATCTCTGCGGGGGGGGACGGGGTGTCTTTGGGGAGCACGGGCTGCCCATCAGCCCTCAAGGAGCCTGTCCTGGCATTTCCTAATGCCCTTGAGGGGTGAGTGTGAGTGACAGGTGCACGTGAGTAGCAGGGCAGAACGAAGCCTGTGTTCTGAACGGACGTGGGCTCTTGGGGTCCCATGTGCCCGTCCCCTGGAAGCCGAGTCCTACCTGCTCTTGGGGCCACGGGGGCCTTTCTTCGGGGGTCCTGCCCTTGGTCTTGGGGCCTCTCGGGGAGTCTCCGGGGAGCCGGGCCTGGGGAGGGAGGCTGAGCGACGTCGGCCTGCCTTGGTGTCTGCTGGGACCGCGGCCGGCCTCGCCGGGCAGGCTGGCCTCCGTGGGGTCCCCCGGCCCCAGCTCGGGCCCCCGCGCGGGCGCATGCTCAGGGCTGCCCTCCCCGGCGCTCGCGATGCTGGTCATGCTCAGGCTCATCTTGATCTCGGCCACGATCTGGTCGATGTCCTCCTCCGGGTCCTCCAGGTCCCCGCCCCGGCGCCGGGGGCGGTAGGGCGACGCGCCGCCCGCGTTCCCGTTGGCCTCCGGGGGGTAGTAGTCCCGGTAGCTCTCCTCCTCTCCGGGGCAGTAGTGAAGGCCCTCCTCCTGGTCTGGGGCCTCCAGCACAGACGCCTCGTCCTCGGGGACGGGGAGGTGGCCATCGGGGTAGCCGGGGCCGCCCTGGTGCCCGTGGCCCGCCGGGTCCGTCCAGTCCTCCACGGCCTCCTGGCACTCGTCCGTCTCCAGGAGGCGCGCACTGTGGGCCAGGTAGCCCTCGCCGCGGCAGTCGGCGCCCTCCAGGTAGCTGTCATCCTCCGGGCAGTAGCGGATGTAGTAGGTGACGCCCTCCTCCTCAGGGAGGCCCTCGTCGTAGTCCTCCTCCTCCGAGGTGTTGTTCACGTAGTCGGAGCTGGAGTCCCCGTCGGGGCTGTGGTTGGGGCTATGGTCGGGGCAGCCCTGCTCGGGGGGCGTGGGGCTCTCGGGCCGCACCAGGCCGGGGGCTGCGTCCCCCTCCAGGGACAGCTCGGCGTCCTGGCCCTCGGGGGCCTGGCTGGGGGGCGCAGGGCCCCGATGGGCTCTGTGGTCCAGCATGCTGCTCGCTGTGCTCTGGCGTGCACGGTGAGCCATGGCAGGTGCTCACGCTGCCATTGTCGCCGGCGGGCCGCCGCTGTGGGGGGAAGGCGGGAGAGAGCAGTCAGCACCCCATGCGGCAACGGGGCCCTCCCGGGCGCCTCCTGCAGCCCTGTTGACGCACATCTGGTCAGATAGCATGCCCTCCCCCGCAGCTGGCACGTCTGTCGGAAGCCAGGCACAGCCGTGCCGGAGAGAGAGCATGAGGCGCAGGGCAGAGAGGAGGAGGACAGGCATGGCTCCAACCACCCTCAGACGTCTGCATCCGGAAAACGCAGGGGACCCAGGCCAAGGTCAGAGGATCTGCTTGTTTGCTCTCAGACACAGAGAGAAGCCCTGGCTGGTTTGGCTCAGTGGATAGAGCACCGGCCTGCAGACTGAAGGGTCCAGGGTTGGATTCCCGGTCAGGGCATGTGCCCGGGTTGCGGGCTCGATCCCCAGTAGGGGGCGTGCAGGAAGCAGCTGATCAATGATTCTCTCTCATCATGGATGTTTCTCTCTCTCTGCCTCTCCCTTCCTCTCTGTCTAGAATCAATGAGAACATATTTAAAAATATACAAAAAAGAAGCAACAGATATTTAAAACACACACACACACACACACACACACAAACCCGAGGCTTCAGGCCAGGAAGCCACCTCCCCTCAGAGCAGGGCTGGGCCTCGGATGCCTCCCGCCAGCACCATTTCCCCTGAAAGTGGGTCGAGTGACAGAGGGACACTGAGTGACGTGTCACTCCAGGGAGGAGGTGCGTCTGCCGCAGCCCAGACCGTCTGGGGGAACACGGAGGGACCCGCAGCGGCTCCGCAGGGCTGAGGGTTGTCGGAGATGCTGCGTGTCACTGGCCCAAGCACAAGCTGTGGAACGAGAACCCTTCTGGCTTCAAGCAGCACCACCCGGTGCATCCGGGAGCACGTGTGGTAAGCGGCACTTTGGAAAACCAAGAGCTGCTTCTGTGCAGGACTTATCAAGGCCTTTAATATGCACTCGGGGACGTGGGACGGACAGGGTGCCCCGGCCCGATCCGAAGGCGGATCGCCGTTTACTCGGGACCTGAAGGAACTCCGCGGAGTTCCCCCTGAGAATACCAGCCGAGGCGCTTGTGTCGTTGATGAGAACGAGACACGGTTAATTAGACCGGGTGTCAGTGATAAAAAGTTACATTCAGAGAGGACTGGCTTCCCTCAACTTAATCACACGAACGATGCTGGGCTCAGCCTCGTCGCACTCCTAGGGCTCGTGGCTTAACCCACTTTTCATCTTTTGGAAAAAAGTGTCAGTGAATTTTTTTTCTCTCCCGATACGCAACTTAAAAGAGGGGAGAAAAAGGTCGAGTGTCAGAGCAGGAATCTCTCGGGTCTCAGAAAGCGCACACAGCAAGTCTAGAAGCAAATCGTAAGGGCCAGTCCTTTCTTGTCTTCCTCCAGGGCAGGAGACTGCGATGGTGGGGGGGGGGGGGGCCGAGTGCGATGCGCATCCCACCCAGAATGTGGTCATTCTTGGCATCACCACCCCCCTGACCAGGAGCCCCCACGTCCATCCCCCCTGAAGGGGCATCCCTCCAGTAAAACAATCCCACGTCACCCCACCCGGGGCCCCGATCTCTTACCGAAAAGGAGTGGTCTGGCAAGGCCAGGGAGACCCCCAGGGCGAAGAGATCTTTCTGGAATAAAACAGAATAAAAAGAAGGATGACTTTCACTTCAGAAACGACACACATACAGAAACGGGAGTGAGTGAGGGATGTTGTAAAAGTGCGCCGATGATCATCCTAAGGAGAGGGTCGGAAACGACCGGAAACAAACAAACAAACAAAAACCCAGTCGCTTCAGCCCTTGGTCACATAATCTCTGCCTTAAGGACACAAACAAAGGGACGGCTCTCGTTCATTCGGGAAGGAGAGGCTGCCCGCATTTCAATGAGGCTGCTCATGCCCTCGTGAATATGCATTTCCCCACAACAAAGCCAGACCCCGCAGATTCACAGAACCTGTATTTGGGACACTTTCAGACCAGGAGGGTGTGCCCGTGGGAGCTGAAGCTGGGGTGGAGGGGAGAGGAGAGGAGAGGGAGAGGCAGGCCGCTCTTTTCTCCCCTGCCCAGGTTCATAGCCCACCCTGCCTCTGGGATGCGGGGTGGTTTCCTCCAGCAAATGCAGATGCAAAGCCCTCAGTGAAGGGCCTGGAGGCTGGGCCTGGGTTGGAGCAGGATTCCTTGCGGGGAGGGGGGGAGGTAGGGAGGAGGGGAAGCAGATGAGCAGGAAGCCAGGAGTTGAGCAAGAAGATGGGGACTTATTAGTCTTTATAAAAAGATACGTTTCCTGGTTTTTAAAGAAAGAGGAGGGAGAAAGAGAAACATCCATGTAATAGTGAAACACGGACCGGCTGCCTCCTGCACGCCCCCTACTGGGGATCGAGCCTGCAACCTGGGCCTGTGCCCTGACGGGAGGGGGGGGGGGATTCCAACCGTGACTCCCTGGTTCCTAGGCTAACACTCAACCACTGAGCAGCGCTGGCCTGAGCACCGTGGGCCTACAAAATGACCATGTGCCCGGGAACCCCGCTGCTCCCTCTGCCTCCGGAAACTCGGAGCGGTCTGTGGGCTGGGCGGGCTTCCCTGCCCTGGTGAAGCTTGCCCGCTGCCACCCCGAGTTGTCCATACCTGGAGGGAGGAGCCAGCTCTTCCTCTGCCGGCCCTCGGCCTGTCGGTCTCATTCATGGCAGCCTGAGCAACTCCCATGCTCCAAATCCCCCCCCCCCCAAAGCTCGGGATCCTCAGCCGGTTCTGGAAGGACATCAGAGCATTGCTTACATAACACACTCTTGCACCCGCAGAGCCAGGCCCGCATCAGAACTCGATTGGGAATTGGGTTTATTTATAGGCGTCACGCAAGCACCCTGGTGCCCGGGGGAGGCACCAGGCTCCGGGCTCCCGCCCACCATGATCCATTAGCATTCTTCCCGTGCCTGTCTGGGCTAACCTCCCCGGCAGCAGGCTAACTGCAGGCCAAGGTCACCACCCCAGGCCCAGCACCGCTTTCCATTTTCCCCAAAGAAAATGATGCATTCCCTTTGCTCGGCTGCAGTGCCTTCTCCCACTGCCTTGAGAACCCTCGAGTGCAGTGGCTAAAGCAGGGGCGTGTTATTCTGATGACCGGCCCCTCTGCATGGGCAGTCCACCTTGAAGACGTGCCGTGGACGCAGGGATCTGGACAGGCCCTTAGGGTCGGCTGTTGCCTCGCCAACTGGCTCTGAATCCAGCACCCAGCCAGGCATAGCTGGGAGGGTCTGCTCCGTTCCTGCAGACGGAATGAATGCAAGGAAGCAAACGGGGCTGGGATGCTTGGCTTTTCTCAGCCACAAGGGCCTGGCCATACCTCCTTCTGCCCAACATAGATTGCTGTCATCTTTCTACTCCTCTGAAGAAAGCAGCTGCCGTGTTGTGAGGACAATCAGCACCACGGAGAGCTCCCCATGTGGACCAGATTGCCCCCCCCCCCAAAACAGAGATGTGGTGAGGACCCCCTGTAGGGCACTATGGAGAGGCCCTCATGGACCAGGTGTACAGGTGTTCTCTCAGCACCCTGGAGAGCTCCCATCACGGACCAGGTTGTGGGTGCTCTGTCAGCACCACGGAGAGCTCCCCCTGGACCACACCGGAGGCCTCCTGCCCACAGCCCTGTGAGGTCCATTTCCAAGTGGCTTTCCCAGCCCCAGTCAAGCCTTCAGATGACAGTCTCCCTGGCACACATCTCGACCCTGAGCCAGAACCAACCCGCTGAGCTGCTCCCAGACTCCTCACTCACCAATTCGATGCCCGAGATCACAATGTGGCTGAGCTGGTCCAAGTCAACTGACCCAGCAACAGCAGCCGAAACCAGGGAAGTCTGGCAGACCTGGCTGGTATCAACCCAGAAGAACCAACGCAGAACCGTTCAAGACCAATATGTTCAATCCTCTTTAAGGGCCTGAATCCAAAATATCACCGCATGGGTGACTGTCCTCAATGTACTCTTTCGGAGAAGGGCAGTGTCCCAAATCCATTTTAAGTGCAACAATCCCTTTTCTCGCCCAGAAGTGACAACCAAAGCAACGACGCCGCCTGATGGAGTCGGAGCTTGCTTTCCTTTAAAAGTAAGAAAACACACGCTGAAGTGGCAGAGGAGTCTAGGCACCCTTTCAGCGTCCTTTCTGACCTTGATCTTTTGGGGAAATGGCTGCTGAGAGTCTGGAACGGTGCTGTTTGCTCTCGTTGGTCACTGCACTCTGCTGGCCCTTGTAGATGGGAGCGGGAAGATGGCGACAGACGCGGGTGGGGAAGGGGAGCGTGCTCACCGTCGGAGGCGCCTGGGACGGCAAAAGACGGAGCGGGTGACTCTGAAGGCCCGGTGTCCAGCAATGCTCGGCTACCACCTTTCAGGGCGGGACGCAGGCTGGACAGGCTGTGCTCCGCCAGTCAAGCCAGGAGGCCACGGGGCCTCCCTCTGCCTCCTCTTTTCCCAGGCAGTCCAGGCCTGCTCAGAGACCATCCCAAGGTCGTGATGCCCCTCAAACCCCCCGTCATGGCCACGTCAAGTCCCAGGACCACTCCCACCACCTCCCCGCCCCGCCCTGCCCCGAGGCAGCCAGAGGCAGTGAGATGGGGCTTCTGAGCCCAAGACCAGGCTCAAGATGCAGCCTCCGCTTATGAGCTGGGAGCAGTGTCCCTGCACCGCATGGAGCCTCAGGCGCCGCATCGGAACCAGAGTCGACTGCAATGAAACGTGCACATCTTTGCAGTAAACGTGCGGCCAGAGAAAACCCGAGGAACTCTATGCGAGGTTGCTGGAGGGCAGACCTGCACCCCAACTCAACCGCCACCACGGAGGTCATTTCCAAAGAGACGCCAACTAGATAGGAGCCAAGAACAAAAACCTAGGGATCCATCGAATCCCATATAATAAAGAGGTAATATGCAAGGTGACCATCACGCCAACACACAAGATGGCCGCCCCCATGTGGACACAAGATGGCCTGCAGGGGAGGGCAGTTGTGGGCAATCAGGCCAGCAGGGGAAGGCAGTTGGGAGGGACCAGGCCTGAAAGGGAGGGCAGTTAGGGGTGACCAGGCCAGCAGGGGTGGGCAGTTGGGGGTTACCAAGCCTGCAGGGGAGGGCAGTTGGGGGTTACCAAGCCTGCAAGAAAGGGCAGTTGGGGGGACCAGGCCTGCAGGGGAAAGAAGTTAAGGGTGACCAGGCCTGCAGGGGAGAGCAATTAGGGGTGACCAGGCCTGCAAGGGAGGGCAATAGGGGGGAACCAGGCCTGCAGGGGAGGGCAGTTAGGGGCAATCGGGCTGGCAGGGGAGGGCAGTTAGCAGCAACCAGGCTGGCAAGGGAGGGAAGTTAAGGGTGACTGGGCCAGCAGGGGAGGGCAGTTGGGGGCAACCAGGCCTCCAGGGGAGGACAGTTAGGAGCGATCAGGCCTGCAGGGGAGGGCAGTTAGGAGCAATCAGGCCTGCAGGGGAGGGCAGTTAGGGGTGACCAGGCTGGCAGGGGAGGGCAGTTAGGGGCAATTGGACCGGCAGGAAAGCAGTTAGGCATCAATTAGGCTGGCAGGGGAGTGGTTATGGGGTGATAAGGCTGACAGGCAGAAGCAGTTAGGGGCAATCAGGCAGGCAGGCAGACGAGCAGTTGGGAGCCAACAGATTGTGAGAGGGATATCTGGCTGTCCGTTTAGGCCGGTCCCAGTGGGTTCCAGATTGGAGAGGGCTGGGCTGAGGGACACACACATCTACTCCTGGGCATGAATTTCATGCACTGGGCCTCTAGTGTAAATATATATTCTCTCTCTCTCTCTCTCCCTCTCCCCCCCCCCCGGCCCGGTGCATAAAATTCAAGCACTTCGGGGGGGAGGGAGGGGTCCCTCAGCCCAGTCCAGCGGTCAGACATCCTAAGTGCTGCTTTGGAGGCGAGAGAGGCTCCTGCCACCACTGCCATGCTCACCAGCCCAGCTTCTGGCTGAATGGCGCTCGCCCTGTAGGAATGCACTGACCACCAGGGAGCAGCTCCTACATTTAGCATCTGCCCCCTGGTGGTCAGTGCGCATCATAGCCATCGTCATTCTGCCATTTGGTTGACTTGCATATTAGCCTTTTATTATATAGGAAGATGTGCACATACATACACACCAGACTGGCACAGAAAAACACCTGCTTCTCTGTTGAAAGACATAAAAAGACCTAGGAGAGTAAGGCCTCCTCAGGCTATGAGCGTGGTTTTATTTGGGGGGGGGGTGGCTTTCTGAGTACATTTCACTTTTGAGTCGCTTCCTGAAAGGTAGGATGGCTGAGTCACGGTCAAAGCAGGTGCACCGGGGTCCGTGCTGTCTGACCCTGCAGGGGCTGGAGCGCTCCGCACTGCTCCACGGCCTCACCAACAGGGGTGGAGACGGCTGTCAAACTTGGGTTTCTGTATCTCGAAGTGATTTTAACTCACAGTCCTCTCACACAAGGTGTGGGACGTCTTTTCGTTCACTTAAAAAAACCACTTGCACTTATTTCTCTGTAATTAAGTGTTCAGATATTTTATCCATTTCTTTCTGGGTGTTGGTCTTTTCCTTTTAATTGTTTTTTTTAAAAACTATTTTTTCATTAATTTCAGAGAAGAGGGAGAGAGGGAGAGATAGAAACATTAAGATGAAAGAAAACCATGGCTCGGCTGCCTCCTGCGCGCCCCCTACTGGGGATCAAGCCTGCAACCCGGGCAGGTGCCCTGACCAGGAATCGAACCGCGACCTTCCTGGCTCATGGGTTGTTGCTCAGGCACTGAGCCGCGCCGCGCCGGGCCCTTTCCATTTTTTAACTCTTATATTTCGAGGAAATGAGCTTCGTCTGTGATTCTCGCCGCTCCTGTATTTCCTGGTTTATTATTCGGGCTCTCATCCTCCTCACGGTGCTCCCCCTCCCCACCCTTAATGGGAAGGTGTTCTCCCCCCTAAAGCAACTCAATTCGTCCGTCTTTTCTTACGTTGCTTTGCATTCTGGATCGTAATTTCCCACTACAGACTATAAAGGAACCCATTTGCATTTTCTCCCAGTCCTTGCGGTAGCTACTAGCTATCAAGAGCCCTCTGAAATCTAGGCTGGGAGATGATCAATGATATCAATTAAGCTTTTATCTTAATCCAAGCGGCGACTGTGAAGCGAGGAAAACGCGTGCTGGTCTCTGCCCGAGTTCCCGGCACAGAGCGCGGGGACCTTTACGATGTCCCAGGGTTGGTTGGCTCTAATAGCTGGTCTTGGGCCTGGTCCCTGGCAGAGCCCCTGGGACCCCCGTCCTTTCCCGGGTGGCACGAGTGCCTGTGCCCTACGAGGCGATGATTCTGTGTGGGCTCCGGGATGGGGACTGGGTCACCAGAAAGCTTGGAATTCTCACTCAACCTATGGAACCAGGAGGTCACGGCTCCATTCTGGTCAGGGCACAAGTCTGGGTTTCCAGGCTCCATCCCCAGCAGGGGGCGTGCAGGAGGCAGCCGGTCCGTGGCTCTCCCTCCCTCTCCCTCTCCCTCCCTCTCTGAAACCAATAAAAACATTTATTTTTTTTTTAAAGAAGTGACCGCTGGATCAGAGGTCTTGGCGGTGATTAGGGACCTTGATGGGGGGAAGTGTGACTGAAGCGGGTGGCAGAGAGGACAGGAGGGGAGAGACTGGAGGAGGCCGGGAGAGACAGGAGGTGCACAGCAACAGGGCAACAAAATAACAATGATGATGATGATGATGATGATGAAAACAGGAGAGGAGCAGAGGAGGAGATGGGGTAGGAGACGGAGAAGAAAGTGTGAGAGCAGGACGTGGTGCTGGGGACCAGAAGGCGTGCCAGGGGGGCATCTGGTGCCAAGTGGAGGAAGGGGTGGCTCTGAGCGGGATGCATTGTTTCCAATCTCGGTAACAGCGGGAAGGATGTGTGCACAGATGCTGGCTGGCAGGCAGGCAGTGAGTTCTGCTTCATCAAACATCCTGGAGAAGCCCGAACCGGTGTGGCTCAGTGGATAGAGCGATGCCTGGGGACCGGTCCAGGGCATGCACCTGGGTTGTGGGTTCGATCGGGGCACGCGCTAATGTATGTTTTGAGGATCTCAGCATCGACGTCCATCAGGGGTATCAGCCTGTCGTTCTCTTCCTCTGTCGTGTCTTACCTGGTTTGGCAATGAGGCTAACGCTGGCCTCATAAAAGGAGCTTGGAGTGTGCCTCCCTCTGGGATGTTCCGGAACAGCTGGAGGAGGGCAGGGCGAGCTGTTCTTTGAAGGTTTGGTAGCTCCCCTGTGAAGCTGTCTGCACCAGGACTTCTGTTTGCTGGGTGTCTATTACTGCGTCTCCTTCATCAGCTGTGACCATCTATTCAGGTTTTCGGATCCTCCCTGATGCGGTTTTGGGAAACTGTGTTTTTCTAGAAATTTATCCATTTCCTCCCCATCGTCCAGCTTGCGGGCACAAAGCTGTGTGCAGCATTGCCTTATGCTCCTTTGTGCTTCTGCCCTCCCCACCTCAGCTGCTCCCCTCCCTGCGCTGCCACCTTTGTTTCCTGGGACCCAGATCCGGGTGGGGGCTGTTTATAGGGTCTGTGCCTGCAGCCTTGCCCAGAGCCAGGCTGGGGGCGGGGCGGGCACCTGCTCTCCTAGACACCCTCCCCATCGTCGGGGCTGAGGCTTCCCCCCAAGACCTTCCTCCTCTCCAGCATCTGTGCGTTTCATATCACTTCCCAACACACCACTCCTCAGCTACTTCCGGAGACTGAAGTGGGTCCCCAAGTGCATACGGCTAAGGCGAAAAGTGTAATTTCAAGTTCCTGCTCCTTTGAGGTAACGGAACATGTTCCCATCGCCAAGCCGAACGCAGACAGCAGCTCCCAATCAACCCTCAGAGGCCCCCACTCCTTGAACGGCCCCCTGCACCCTCAGAGCACGGCTCCTGAAGCACACGCTAGACGCCGCCACGGTCTCCCCGCTTCGCAGAACGAGAGTTTCTCTGGCGCAGCCTGAAGGGGCAGCCCTGCCCGTGGACGTGCGGCGACGGCTGAGCCCACCGCGCCGGCGCAGACCGGGGGGCAGGACGCAAGGTTACCCCTCGTCCGCCCAGTTCCCTGGGACGGCGGCATGACAGTCACGGGTTCACGGTGGCCTTCTGCTGGCTGCCCCCACCCCGTAACCACCCGTTCTTGGGGCTCCAGAGTGACCCCCTGGGCTCCCCTTCCCGGAGGCCATGGAACTGGAAACCTCCCAGGACATGTGCTCTGACCGGGAATCGACCTGTGACCCCCTGGTTCATAGGTCAATGTTCAACCACTGAGCCACATGGGCCTGGGCCTCCCAACTTCCTTTTACACAGATGCAAGTGGGCCAGCGTCCCCCGTAAGTAAAACTGCGGCTACAAATGCTCCCGTGGGGGCAGGAGCGACGTTATGTGTCATGAGTGGGTGGCCGTCCGCACTTCCTCATACAAGAACTGCCGTCGTCTTCAGGAAAACACATCCCCCCCCAGACCAGCCAAACAACATCTGCGACCGTGTCACTGAGAGCGGGACAGATGGCGACGGTTAAACCGTGTTCGGAGAATCGACACCGCAGGCGGAGAATGGGCCGCCTTGCTTTTCTTGATGCACGGACGGCCCACTGCTGGGATCCGACTCCGAGCAGGGGTGGGGGAGAAGGTCGCCTGCGGCGAGAGGGCAAAGCAGCAGGCAATTCGGAAGTGGCCACAGGAAAGGCCGTCCAGCCCCCAGCACCTCACGAGCCTGGGAGAGGCGAGCGGCCATCGCAGTCCTGCGTGTTGAGAGGCAGCCGTGGCCTCTCTCTTCTCTCCGGGAGGACATCTGAGAACCCCCAGGCAGCCCTCTCCCCGGTGCTTCCGATCGCCAAACCACAAGGTTCGCGCGGAGGACAGCTGCAGAGCAGCAGCCGGGACAGGGGCTCGGCCCCGTTAGACACCTCTCCCGGTTTATTCGCCGAGAGCATGCCAGGCACCTCTGGGCCCAGGACGCGAGGGGACAGAGGACACACAGGGCCCGGGAGTGTGTGTTCTGACGGGGAAGCCCGGCGACCGGTGAGCGAGCCGCCGAAGTGACCGAGGAAGATAACACGCAGCGAACTCCAATCGCCACCGACTCCGACAAAGCCAGCTTCAGGACCAGGAAAGCACCCGGGTAAAGGGGGCGCGGGGGGGCGTGGACAGAATGAGGTCATCCCATCCTCCAAGCAGAGACCACAAGCACCCAAACCTATGGAGCAAAAACCGACAGAAGGGAGAGGGGAGGTGACAAAGGCGCTGTGGTCATTGGAGACCAGCAGCCCCGTCGCACACGCAGGCGCAACATCAGCAGCGACGGGTCACTGAGCAGCGCTCTCCATCGCCCGGAGCCACTGGCCTCCGCAGCGCAGTCCAACCAACAGGAGCGCACCCCCTCCTCGGGCTCGCGTGCAACATCACCGAGCGCCTTAGTCCCGGGAAGGGGGGGGGGCTGCCGTCACAAACCGTGCCGCCTGGCGGCTGATGAACGGGCAGCGGACACTTCGTTCTCACAGTTTCGATAGAAGCGGGAGAACAGGCGCCGGCATGGTCAGTGGGGAAGCCTGTGGGTCGGAGACGTCTCCCTGTGCCCCCGCTCGGCCGAAGGGGTACGGGGCGGGAATCAGAGGACGAGGGCCTTGCGCAGGCCCACCACGGACCAGAGCCCCACTCTTCTGGAAGTCCCGGCATGCTGCGTGCTCAGGCGCAGGTCACAGCTGCCTGGCCCTGGTCCGCGCAGCCTCCGGGCTTGGCGGGAAAGCAGAGCGGAACAGAGAGCTCCACACACACACACACACACACAGCGGGGCCCTCACTGGTGTGCGTGCCTTCGGCTGCTGGGTGCTTCTACGTTGAGGAAAAGCACAGGTGCGAGCTTTTTCGCAGCCCACCCTCGCAGGAACCCCCACCACACGTTTCCTTTCTCCACTTGCACCCCTGGAACACAGGGGTCGCGCTGAGCTCGTAACGTGCCACAGTCTCTTACTGGGCTGCGGCTGAAACCAGCAAACCGCGAGACAGGAGGGAGGGCCATGCAGCACGCCCGCCCTGGCCACCAGGACCTGCGTGTTGGTGGCTCGCGATGACCGCGGCAGAAGGGACGTGTGATGGCGGATGCGGAGAAAGACTCTCCGAAGCCAGCGACGGGACTCGCCCAGGGCCCCCGCGACAGGGGACAGTGGCAGAGCCGGGTTCGAGTGGAGCGCCCGGTGTTCCGGAAGCTGCCCTCCTTCCCTGACTAACACCGTCCTGCGCCTTATAAAAGCGTCGTGTCTTCTCCAGGCCGGGAGGCTCGGAGGGGAGGGCCGACCTGCAGGGCGGGCGGGCAGACAGCCGGGGGCCTTGGGAGGCCGGGCCTGCCACGAGGTACGAGTTTAGTGACGTCCAGATGGCGGAGGAAGGAGACCTGGGCAAGAAGGGGCCTCGCTCCCAGCGCACTCGGCTCCAGGGGTGACGTGGGGACGGCTCTGACGGGGGACAGCCTGACCGCCAACCGTCCCATCATCCCAGAGGGAACTTCTGTAAAGGGTCCGGATGCCTCCCTCCCCTGCCCGGCTGTCTCCTGGCCGCAGCCACACAGGTGCCCGGCCCTGTGCTGCCTGCCCACTGAGCGCTCAGCTCCAGGAGGGTTCCTAATGGGACACAACTCGGGGCCAGGCCTGGTGCGGGGGGAGGAGCAGGAGCCAAGCACGTTCCCGGGCCTTCATCCGCTCACTCACCAGCAAGAAGCCCAAAGGGGTGGGGGCGGCGCTGTCC
>PVJC01002900.1:64897-74973 GCA_004026665.1 Murina feae
AATGCACCCCACCGACAATGCACCCACGAACCATAGCACCCCACCCACCACAGCACTCACCGACCACAACACCCCACCGACCACAGCACCCCACCGACAACGCACCCCACCCACCACAGCGCCCCCCTGACGTGTACGGCTCCCTAGCCCATGGGGGCGCCTCGAACCTCACCACCTGTGTGACCTTGCGGTCCCTCCTCCCCGGGCTCCCTTGTGCGTGGAGACAGGACGGGACGGAGCAGGGACGGGCTGCAGGAGGAGAGAAGACTGGCTGCGCCCACGGCAGCTGACTCAGCCTGTGCCAGCAGGCGGCTCTGAGACACCAGCTGGACCCAGCCCAGGTGGTGGGTGGGGGCCTCGGGGAGGGGACGGAGCCAGAAGTCCTCCCGGCAGGCACACGCCCAGCCACCAACGGGGCACCGGGGCGCCTTTTGGTGAGCCGTCATCTCCAAAACGACCCCGGTTGGGACCGAGCTGCGTGGCTACATCACTCCCCACCCGTCCCCACACATCCCCGTGCCTCAGGGCCACCCAGCGAGGGCAGGGCTCTCTCTCGCCGTCTCTCTAAGGCAGGGGTGGGGAACGTCTGGCCCTCGGGCCATGGACGGCCGAGAAATCACTTGGTCTGGCCCTGCCGAGGCATGAGGGCCGAGCTCGCTAACCACGTGACCGCCCGGAGCAGCAGGCGTTAAGGTGGTGGTTTTGAACGGTGCACAAACGGCGGTTATAAATACCCCGCTGGCCCCGGCGGAGAACAAGGTTCCCCACCCTGCTCTGAGACTGGGCTGCCCCTCATTCCGGAAGGCCCTGGAGGCCAGCCGGCAGCGTGTTTGGGGTCTCTGTGCCCGCCTGCCCTCAATAAAGACTTCTCCAGCTCTTCAGCCTGTGGCGCCGTCAGGCGAGGAGGCAAAGCCCAGGACAGACGGACGGACGCTGCCCTCCTCCGCGCCGCGTGCTTTCCGAGCTGCCCCGGCGCCCAGGAGCAGCCGTGGGTCTGCACGCTCTCGCTCTCGCTGTCTCAGCCGCAGGGAGTGACTGGCGTCTCCGACCGTGAGCTCTGCTGTTCACCCAGCTGCCGAGCTGCCCGGGCAGAGGGGCTGTCATTTACGTGCCTCCGTGTCACAATCCAGCCCCAGCAATCGTTCCTGTGAAACTTTCTTTGTTTTTGTTTTTTAAGAAAAGGGTTTTACGTACTCAGGGACAGGTACGCAGACGCGTGGACAGGTGCCGGGCCTGGGGTGTCCGAGAAAGCGGGCAGAGGTGGAAGGGAACAGGGAGTGGACTGCCACCTGCTTGGCCCTCCTGCCAGCACCCGCCTCACCCCCCGCACACTCATGCACGCGTGCACGCGTCGGTTCAGCCCACACTCCTCCCACGCACAGAAGCCGGGACCCCGGAGATGCACAGGGGGAGGTGCACGGCTGCGCTCCCGAACAGAAGTCCCAGAAGTCTGCAGAGACGGGCCCCACAGAAGGCTGTCGGGAGCCCCTGGCTGGGGCCATCTTCCAGACCCGGCCCAGCTATGGACACCATCCCGGGACCTCCGGGCCAGTGCTGGTGGCCCCCACCAGGAGGCAGCAGCGCAGCGCAGCTCTCCGCCCAGGAGACCCTCTCCAGCCCAGCTACGGATGGAGGCTGCAGAGCCGGCCACCCAGGCGTGAGGGCGCCGGGCAGGGAGCCCTAGCAGCTCTGGCCGAGGAAACCAGACCTTGTCCCTGCCCGGGAGAGGAGAGAAGCCCCCCACCCCGCCCGCCGCACCTCACCAGCAGGACCACTAACCCGAGGCCTGAGCCGCTGGCCACCCACAGGCTCTGGGCACCTGCACCGTGCCGCTCGGGGAAAGAGGTTCCCTTGTGCCCCCCAAGCGTCCGGGTCTCGCTTTCTACAACAACTGTTCTTTCTCAAAGAAAAAGAGAAAAATTTTTCTCCAGGAAGCGGAGCAGAGGTGAAAGATGCCAGACACGCAGGCTCAAGCCCTGGAATGAGACCCCAGCATGGGGTACCTCGCCTTCTGCAAAGCCCGTGGTGAGGTGGCTGAGCCAGACTTGTGTCTGGCCCCCAGATGGCCCGATGTGGATAGATAGGGGGGAAATGCGGCCTTCCTTCTGCAAGCAAATACCAAGTGAAGCCAAGCCGGGTCCATTCTCAGGGAAACTGGGGCAGGTGACCCCCGCGAGGCCCCCCTGCAACGCCCCAGCCCGTGCCGGCGGCCCGGAGGCCCAGGTGTGCGGAATCTGTAACTGAGGGCGTTCTCCCGCAGGGCCTCGTTGGAAAGCGAATGGGAGGAGAGGGCGAAGATCCGGGCTCGGCTTCCCGGGAGCCAGGGAACCCCGAGGCGCCCCCAAACTCGGGAGTTGCCGCCTGGAGCAGGGACTTAGTGCCAGCGCCCAGCGAGGCCGCCGGACGCACAGAGACCCCAGCCCAGCGGAGCCCGAGCAGACAGGCCCCGCCGGCCAGCGCCCCTCGTCCGCGCCGGGCGCCCCCTCGCCGCGGAGACCCCCGCCCAGGATGCGCGAGAAGCCAGGTCGGCTCCGCGGGTCCAGGGGACGCCGATCCGCACCCCCCATCCGCCAGGACGCCCGGCCGCCCCGCCGGGTCCGAGGGACAGAGCTGGGGCCTTGGCTACCGCTCCTCTCACCCCGCCCCCTCGCCGGCCCGCGCCCCAAGCTGCAGCCGGGGCCCCCACTTACCTGGCTCGGGCGCGGGGCTGCGCGGCAGCCGGCCCCCCGGTCACCCCCGCCGCCACCGCAGGTCTTTGTGAGCCCGCGCCGCACGCCGCCCGGGAAGCTGGATGGCGGCGGACGCGCCCCGGACGCGGCGTGGGCACGCAGGGCCGCCTCTGCCGCGCGCCCCGCACCGGCCTCCCCCACCCTCGACCCTCCCCCGCCCGGGACGCGGCTCGGAAAACGCCGGCGGGCCCCCCGCGCGCGCGGCGGGAAGGAAGGAGGACAAAGATGCGGTCGTGCCCAGCCCCTCCCCCCGCGCCCGCGCAGGGACAGGCGGCGGGGCGGGCGCACGGGAGGGCGCACCTGGGGCCGGGTCCCGCGGGGCTGATGTCGGGGACCCTGACCGGAGCCCGGGCTCTGGAAGCAGCGACGCCCCGAGCGTCCGGGCCTGGGGAGCACGCAGATCCCGGGGCGCGCCCCAGACCTGCCGGATCGGGAGCCTGGGGTCTGGTCCTCAGGCGCAGAGCGGGCGATGGAGGCTCCGCGGCGCCCGCACCCGCCCCGCGCCGCCGTGCTGCCCCCTGGTGGCTCGGGAGGGCCTGCGTGCGGCGCGCAGGGGCCCTGGCGGCCGCGCCCTGCTCGGCCCAGCGCGGTGCTAGCGGGGGAGTGGGCGTCCAGCGAGAAGCCCTCCGGGATCGCAGCTCCGGAAAGCGCATGGGCCAGGCGCGCGAGCCGCATTCCAGGGCTCTGGTCACCCATCACCCCGTTTCTGGCACCCCTCGCTGCCTGAGCCCGGACTGATGGCGGCCTCACCCAGGCCTCTCCTTCCATCCTGAAGGGAGAGGGCCCTAACCCCGTCCGCTTCCAGAGCCTCACACACCCGAGGAGAGTGGGCGACCCACCCGCACAGCGCGAGCAACCCCCCCTCGAAGCCCTTCTGGTTGTGCTGGAGACGCGGGTGTCACCTTTGACCCCTCTTGCCCTTTCAATAAGTCCCAGGACCCATGCGGTCACCTGAGGTTCCCGCCTGGAGACCTGCATGGGGTGCGTGGCTCAGGTGCCTCCTCCCGAGGCCTGGTCATTTGCCTTCTGTTCCCTTTTCTTCTTTGCTGGGGTGGGGGGGGCGTGTGGGGGGACTCTGAAGGCCACAGGAGGAAGGGGAGGTCTGGGTGGGGTGACCCCAGGAGCTGGGGAAGCTGAGTCCTGCTCTGGACTAAGGCAGACTCAGTGTGGATTCCTGTGGCCCTGACCCCTTGGCTCCCTGGCCCTCCAAACCAAACCACATGGACCCAGAGAGCCAGACCCTCCCGTTGAGGGCTAGTCCTGGTGTGGCAGCTTTGTAACCAAATGCCAAACAGAGCTGAGCCCCAGCAGGCCAGGCAGGCCCCCGCCCCCGCCCCCCCAAGCCTCGCCGAGGTGCGCTGCCTCCTCTGTTGTTTCATCTACTAGACATCTGGCCGCCCAGCCCACAGAAAGCTCAGCTCCATCCGGCTGCTCTGAGCCAAGCTTTTCCCCAGATGCCAGGGACAGGACAGCAACAACCAGGCAGAAATGACTGCACAGCCTTAACCATGAAGAATAGGTCCTGGGACCTTCGTCTTCTGGCCTCTTTCCAGTGTGGTCAGATCCCCAAGGGGAACCCGTCGCCTGTGTCCTCCATGGCCCGCGTGGCCCTGTGCGTCCTGGGACGTGGGCAGATGGGGAGCGCTGTGCTCTTCCCCCAACAGCCTCTCGGGAGCCCTTCCCAGGGGCCAGGCCTGGGCCAGCCGCTGAGCTCAGCCCCTCCTGCACAGGAGCCCTTGGGACACCTACCCGGGGTGGGCTCACACTGTCACTCTTCAGTGGCTTTTTTAAGAATCTTGGAGCCCTGACCAGTGTGGCTCAGTGGATAGAGCATCAGCCTGTGGACTCAAGGGTCCCAGGTTCGATTCCGGTCAAGGGCATATACCTTGGTTGCGGGCACATCCCCAGTAGGGCGTGTGCAGGAGGCAGCGGATCGATGTTTCTCTCTTATCAATGTTTCTATTTCTTTATCCCTCTCCCTTCCTCTCTGTAAAAAAATCAATAAAATGTATTTTTTTTTAAAAAGGATCTTGGAGTGGCACCAGCCTTTCCCAGTGTTCCATAAAACTAGAAAGCCGTAACATAAAAGGTTCCCAAACTTGACTTCCGAAAAACTCCTGTATGGCAACCTCCACCACAGCAAGGTCAACAACATACCAGGGGCGAAAGCTGTGCAACTCACAGCACCAGGAGTCACCTGCCCGCAGGCAGAGAGGGACCATGCGTGCAATGGATTAACGTGGAACGTTCTCGAACACGCACTGTGCACGAGAGGACAAAGGGAAGGTGTGTGCTGTATGCCAGCACGTGTGTAAAACCGCAGAGGGGAAGGCGTGAGCAGAGACGGGCTCGTATGCCGTCGTCATTTGAAACATGTGACCCATCCCAAAGCAAAACTGTTAAACCGTCGCTCATAACCCTAGTTCTTAACTCCTTGGAGAGTCACAGGCCTCTGAAATCTGTCACCTCCTTTCCCAGAGTCAAAAAAATAAGACCCTCTGACCTGCGGCCACAAGGGACACACACCTGTGGGACTGTGGGTTGAACCGCGGCTGCACTACCTGCCGCCACCTAGTGGCCACGCGTGTGAATTACAGACTTTGTGCCAACACCCTGAAGCTCAAAGGAGTTCCAGGCCAAGGCTTCCCCCCAGACCTTTCCAAAAACTTGTCAATGCCTCAGCTCTCACCCACTCACCGTAAGGTAGCTTAAAAAGAATGCATGCCTTCCTTCCACAGGGCAGATGAATGCTCAGGTGGCGAGGGCGGCTTAGGCTGCTCCTGGACTGAGAGAGGGCGCAGGCCAGGCTGACTGCACAAAGTTCATGAACCGGGCTTCTAGTATATCCCATCCTATCTAATAAAAGAGTAATATGCAAATTAGATGTCACTCTGTCACAAAGATGGCCCCCTCCATAGCCACAAGATGGCGACGCCCAGTACGGCTCAGCCCCGCCACTGAAGTGGTCAGGCCTATTAGCCAGGCAGGTGGCAGGGGAGGCGGGGGGCCCAAGGGGTGGAACAGGCAATCAGAGGGGGCTGGGGGTCCCCTGCCCTGGCCAAAGGCCTTCACCAGAAACCTCAGGCCTGGGCAGGGCAAGGCCGGAGATCGCAGGGGCCTGGGCTTCACTGAGCCAGTGATCGGAGGGGCAGGGGTGGAGTCTGCAATTATAGGGGTCTGGGCACCGGTGGAGCCGGCAAAGCAGGGGTCTGGAGTCCCCTGCCCAGGCCTGTAGCCTTGGCCAGAGACTGTAGTGGGGCAGGGGTGGAGCCCACGATCTCAGGACCTGGGCAGAGGCAGAGCCGGGGATCGGAGGGGCAGGGGTGGAGCCTGTGATCGCAGGGGTCTGGGCACGGGTGGAGCCAGCAATGCAGGGGCCTGGGGGTCCCCTGTCCAGACCTGCAGCCTTGGCCAGAGGCTGCCAGTGGGGCAAGGGCAGAGTCGGCGATGGCAGGGGGCAGGATCAGAGCCAGTGATGGCAGAGACCTGGGCTCTGTGAAGCCAGCGATCGGAGGAGTTTGGGGTCTTCTGCCCAGGCCTGCATCCTCAGCCAGAGGTTACAGGCCTGGGCAGGGGTGGAGCTGGGATTGGATGGGCAGGGGTGAAGCCGGTGATCAGAGTGAACTACAGAGGAAACACCTTTTCTTACTGCTCATTGGCTAAGCTCCCTGTATGCCATTGGTAATAGTCTTAGTAACTTGGGTAATAAGAATCCCTAAAAGCGATCTAGGGTTTTTCCACCACACTCCTGGAGAAAAAAAAATGAAGATCCACTGCTGGAGGGCTCAGAAATGTCATATCCTGCCCTAGCCAGTTTGGCTCAGTGCATAATGCCTCAGCCTGCTGACTGCAGGGTCTGGGTTCAATTCTGACCAAGGGCATGTACCTGGGTTGCAGGCTCCCCCCTGGCCGGGGCCCAGGTCAGGGCATATGCAGGAGGCAACCAATCAAAGTGTTCCTCTCACTTTGATGTTTCTCTCTGTTTTTCCCTTCTCTTCCACATTCTCTAAAAATCAGTGGAAACATATTCTTAGGTGAGGATTAAAAAAAAAAGAAATAAATGTCATATCCTATGAAAAGACACATCTTGAAAATGCCTAAAGAAAGTTGTTATTTCTTCATGGTGAAGGGACTGGAGTCCATGTTGATGAAAACACCTTGGTGGCTGCGGTGACTGGCAGTGGTTGCAGCAGCGGGGCGATGGGGCTGGTGGCTACCCCTGATTAGCCTGATCACCTCTCACAAAGGGAGGTCAAACTGCGGCTTAGGCTCACCCCCCAAGGGGAGCCGGGATCAGGCTTAAGCCGTCAGTAGGACACCCCTTGAGGGCACCCAATATGTGAGACGGGGCAGGCTGGGCTGAAGAACCCCTCCTCCCCAGTACACAAAATTTGTGCACTGGGCCCCTAGTATAATAATAAAAGGGTAATATGCAAATTGACCCTAATGGCAGGATTACTGGGAATGACTGGTCACCATGACACATACTGACCACCAGGGGGCAGACGCTCAATGCAGGAGCTGCCCCCTGGTTGTCAGCGTGCTCCCACAGTGGGAGCTCTGCTCAGCCACAAGCCAGGCTGACGGCTGCCAGCACAGCGGGGGTGGCGGGAGCCTCTCCTGCCTCCTCAGCAGTGCTAAGGACGTCCGACTGCAGCTTAGGCCTGCTCCCCGCTGGCAAGTGGACATCCCCCAAAGACTCCTGGGCTGCCAGAGGGATGTCTGACTGCCAGCTTAGGCCTGATCCTCCAGGGAGCGGGCCTAAGCCAGCAGGTGGACATCCCCTGAGGGGTCCCAGACTGCGAGAGGGCACAAGCCAGACTGAGTGCACAAGTTTTTGTGCACCAGGCTTCTAGTGTGTGTGTGTGTGTGTGTGTGTGTGTGTATGTGTATTAAAAACCTCAAGGTACAGGATGCAAGAAATGGGATGTAAGCCTCGCCACAGTGGTCTTTGATTCTCTTACCTTCGGATGTGAGTCAGTGGGGAAATTCACTAAGCGCCTCACACTCTAGCAGCTCTTTCCGAGGCCTAGTGCTGTACTCAGAAGACACAGACACGTCGTGGGAAACCGTGGGAGCAAAGTTCCTTCCTAAAAAGAAAACGGCATTGTGGTGGTGTCGCTTTTCCTTACTGAAATACTGGGAAGGAGACGCTTTTCCCACGAGACCGCAAGCAGCAAGTGCAAGCCTAGCGCTGCCAGAGCCCCCGGTGAGGAACACTGGGCTGACAGATGGAGGCGGCCGGCCCTCCACCATGACGTCGCGTGAAGCCCTGGATCCAGCTGTGCCTGAAGTCCCTGTGGCTAGACGTTCCCGTTGTGTAAGCCTGTTTGAGTTCCTGTCCCGCGACCTCCAGGGCCTGGTCTGACACAGGGAGAGCCACAGTTTCTCGGTTGCAGCTAGTAACATCCGTACAGGAAAGAAACACAGCCAAGAGATGCCGGAGAGAGCAGCAGCGTTTGCCGTCACGGGGCCTCTTTCGGTGCCAGAAACAACCTCCCTCGGCTGCCTCTGGCACCTTGGGAGCGTGTTTGAGAAGGAATTAAAGAGCTGAATAGGTAAAGCTTGCAGGGGCAGAGGCTCGGGGAGGTCTTTGGAGGGACGCCTTCCATGGCTGGACCCGCTGTCCTGAGGGGCACAGGCCATGCTGGGCCCGAGTCATGCCACAGAGGCATGGGGGGGGAGGGGCTGTGGATGGAGGGAGCACTTTGCAACACTTGGCGCTGGGCTCTGTGGTGATCGTCAACATGGCGTGGGCCCATCCGATGGCTTTTCCAGGGGCAGGACCAGGAGCGGGGTGCCCTCCCCGCCAGGCTCTGAGCCTGCCTCTCCTGTCTTTGGTCCTTCTGCACTTGGTGGGTGCCAGGTTACCCTCATCTCCATGCCAGGACGTGGGGACCTGACCCAGGCGGGTCTGCAATGACCTGGCCAGGGCTGTAAGCGACGGGGCTGATGCTCGTGGACAGGGACCGGGGTTGCTGCTGAGGGCAGCCCCCCACACACACACAGAGGGACCTGGGCTATGCCAAGGTGTCACTAGTGCTGAGACTGAGCAAACCTCAGCATCTGCGAATGTGTCCATTTACTTACATTTTATATCCTATATAATAAAGAGGAAATATGCAAATTGACCGTCACTCCGGTCAATTTGCACCCACAGCTGAGGCTAAGTTCCCATAACGAGCCTTAAGGGGCAATCAGCACGAACCTGAGGCTGTGCGCCCACCCACCTCCTGCATGGAGCTTGACAGGGGACCTCAGGTCATGCCTTCCACCCACAGGGCTTGACAGGAGACCTCAGGCTGCACCCTCTTCCCTGGTGCCAGGCCGGGGGACCTCAGGCCATGCCCCTCGCCCTGGCCTAGGGCCAGGGGACCTGAGGCTGTGCCCCCCACCCAGTGGGACTTGACGGGGGCCCTCAAGGTGTGCCCTCCACCCTGGTGCTGGGCCAGGGGACCTCAGGCCATGCCCCCTGCCCTGGCACCAGGCTGGGGGATCACAGGCCACTCCCTCCACCCAGCAGGACTTGATGGGGGACCTCAGACCATGCCCCTCTGCCCTGGCACCCAGGGGACCTGAGGCTGCACCCCCCGACCTGGCAGGGCTTGACAGGGTGGGACCAGCCGGGTCTGGATCTAGCCCAATGAAGGGGGGCCGTCCAGGTTTGGGTCTCGAGCGATTTTGAGGGCACGTGGGTGGTTGAAGACTTGACTCTGGGTTCCACGGTGTACCCCAGACTCTGACAGGAGGAAGATTTTCATATACGTTTTACTAATTTCCTTTAATCTCTGACACTTCTATTATAGAGAAAGGGCAAATAGCAATATTAAAATATTTCCTCTAATTAATCCCCTTTTAATGTGCACGAAGCCACTAGTAAATATATAAAAGCTCATCACAACAGGGGGGATGACTTAAAGCAACAAAAAGCATTGCTACAGCCCTAGCTGGTTTGGCTGTGGGTAGAGTGTGGGCCTGGGGACTAAAGGGTCCCGGGTTCGATTCCATTTGGGGGCACATGCCAGGGTTATGGGCTCCATCTCCAGAAGGAGGCAGCCGGTCAATGATTTTCTCTCATCACTGATGTTTCTATTTCTCTATCCCTCTCCCTTCCTCTCTGAAATCAATAAAAAATATATAAAGAAAAAGAAATATAAAACTCTGCTCCATTTCCATGGTCTTTGAGAAAACAAAGAACCAGACAGCAACAGGGCTGTGACCCCAGTTTGTGGACCACCCCAAAGGGGAGGTGGGGTCTTCCTGGCAGCCCACCCAGTGGTCCTGCTTGGGAAGAGCAGGGGCACTTGGGAATTTTCCTGGTGGTGCCCGGGCCCTGTCCCTGATCCC
>PVJC01002901.1:0-74882 GCA_004026665.1 Murina feae
CTGCAGCCACTCTGTGCACTCGGGAGGTCCCTCAGCCCGGCCTGTGCCCTCTCGCAGTCTGGGACCCCTTGGGGGATGTCCACCTGCTGACGTGCCTGACCAGCCTGGGTGAGGGGCCTTAAGGCTGCCCACAGCTCCCATTGACCCAACGTCCCAGCAAGGCTGTCTGGACGCAGGTTTCTGGAATTTCTCTCCTATAATTGATGCTGTTCCTTGAAGGCCTGGGGTTATCTTCTATAATTGATACACTGTTCCTTTAAGGCGGCCTTCTAACTACTAACAAAGCCTCCTCTGCTTCACCTGGCAGCGTCTATAATGAAACAATTGTTACTTTTACTGGTTAGGCCCAGGCTGCTGTGTCCTTCAGCTCCCGAGGATTCTATGATTGTTATATTGTTTCAAATGTTTCAAATCTGTGTTTCGCTAGAGCCAGTTTAAGTGGAGCAGCCGCAGCTTCACTTTCGCTCCTGCCGCAATGGAAAGGGCTGTTTACTCAGGTCCGGGAGTGGCGACCTCCATGTTGGCTGGGCTAATTTGCATACAGCCGCTCTGATTGGCTGGTGGGCGTGGCTTACCCTGTCTCGGAGAAACGGTAATTTTAATATTTCGCTTTTATTAGTTTAGATAATTTTAAGAGTTGGGAACTTTCCTTTAGGTAGATTCCTGATTGCAAAAATAAGAAATTCATCCCTTTTATCAGGTCAATATGCTGCTCAGTAAATTGTAGTTAGAAGAACAAATTATAATGAAACTTTATTAAGCTTTTATTTGTTAATTGATTTTTGAGAAATAATAAAGCCCTACTTTGGGTAATTAATAAATAGCCAATTTTCCACCAGAGTGTCCCAGGCTTTTTTGCTACATGGTAGGATGGGGAAGTTTGCATTTTAGATATTCTGTGGATGCTATAGCTCCTTAGCTGTCCTCTTTCCTGAGCCCTCCTTTGAGTGCCAGATGGATAGCAAGCTAAGCATCCATATCCCTCACACTGGAATCCCCCACAGGATTGTAATTACAGCAAAGGCCCTCTAGTGGTAGATCTGTTTGTAACTCCATTATACAGTATGTGACTGTTAACTAGAAGAAAACTAAATAGTTCTTTTAGGAGTCATTTTATTCTTTTTTAATGCTGTTTCAAATGTTACTTGGGTATGCAGTCTAAAAAGTTAACATTTAAAATAGAAAAGAAAAATAAAGACCTTGGCCTGTGTGGCTCAGTGATTGAGCATCAACCTATGAACCAGGAGATCATGGTTTGATTCCTGGTCAGGACATATGCCGGAATTACAGGCTCAATCTCCAGTAAGGAGTGTGCAGAAGGCATCTAATCAATGATTCTCTCTCATTATCGATGTTTCTCTCTCTCTTTTCCTCTTCCTTCTTCTCTGAAATCAATAAAAAATATATTTTAAAAAGCACTTTTTATTGTTAAAGAACATATAGCTACCACACAGAACAAGAATATGGTTTCTAAAGCCCCATTTTTAAGAATTGTAACTAAATGCAATGCACTGTTTTCAGTGTTAAGTAGGACATATATTATAGCTGGACCAGATGCCATAACGGAGCCTAAAGAAAAAGAGCAAAGAGATGTTGAACTTCTTTCCTTACTCCTGTTCTATCTGTCCAGTACGGAAGTGGGGCATAGTTAGGGAAGACCAAAGCTTATTAGTGTTTAAAAATAGCTTGATGACCTCAGAGAATTTCTGGATTTTAGTTCTTATTCTGCCAAGTCCTGTTGAATCCGTATATGTTACCACAGTTTCAAATTCCTCATCTGAAAATTGGAGGGGATATACCATATGAAAATAGCTACTGATATATAAAGAGCTAACTCTGTGCTGAACGCTGTGTCAGGCACTTTACAGGTTATTATTTTATTTAATCTTCACAAGAACCCAATGGGTTAGAGATTTTCCCCAGGCGATACTACTCTTACAACCTTGGCCTTCCTAAAAGCAAACCTATATACCTGAAAACAACATAAATCTTAAAAACCCTATCTAGTTCTAAAACTTTATGAGAAATTGGATTATTATTTACCAAAGTTATTGTACTTTGTTTTTAGTCCTCACCCAAGGATATGTTTTCTACTGATTTTTAGGGAGAGAGGTAAGCAACATCCATCAGTTGCTTCCCGCATGTGCCCTGACCTGGGTCAAACCTGCAGCCTAGGAATGTGCCCTGACCTGGAATCAAACCTGCAACCTTTTAACTGAGCAACCAGAGATGATTGCATTTTAAATTGCCTGTTTCTGATGAACTGATGAGCTAACCATATTGTTCTGTGTAATTTAGCATTCATTTGCTCCTGGAAGTGCCTTTGGTCTAATCCTCTCCAACACCCTCCTTTCTATAACTGATGGTTTGTTTGTTTGTTTTTTCTTATTAAAAAAATTACATGTTCATTGCATTTGAAACTGTCAGTATTTCCTCTAGATTTTCTTAGTGTTATGTTTTGAAAGTATTTTAGATGTTCTCATAGATTTTATAACTATCAAATGGCTAGAGAAGTCCTGTTGGTATTTTTATCAGCATTGCATTTCACATGAACACTAATTTGATTACATTTGACATCTGTAAATATTTTTTTAAATGTTTAGTCTTACCATCCAGGAACATGACATAGTTCTATACTTACACCTTTAATATGTTCCTCAATAATATTTTATATCCTTCAGTAATAACATTTTAGATGTAACCTATTTCTCATTAATTAATTTATAGGTACTTCATTTTTTTCCTTGCTATTCTCCCCCTCATTTACTGCCTCCTTTTCTGCTCTTCTCTCTGCCCTATCAAATATAGGTATTAAAAAACTTTCATCTCACTTCTTCTGATTATGCTGCCTCATCTATCCCAGATATTCCAACTATCACTTGTATGTAGATAATTCCACATTTACCTGTGGACACAGTCTATGCCTATAATTACCTATGGCCTTCTCTATCAGGTATCATTAGCACTCCAAACTCATTGTGGTATTTCTGAGGGTAGATCCATATATTTGATTTGCATATATTGGCTAATGGTAAATTTAAAATCTTAGATCTAGTTCTCTCTTCTCTCTCTCTCTCTCTCTCTCTCTCTCTCTCTCTCTCTCTCTCTCTCTCTCCCTCTCTCTCTCCTCCCCCCTCTCTTTCTCTCTCTCTCCTTCTCCCCCTCCCCCCACCCTTCCTTCCTTTTTCTCTCTTTCTGTGTGTAATCCACAGTCAGGTCTCTAAGCTTTAAGTTCTAACAAGTTTCCAGCATCCACACCTTTGTCTACATTTCCTTATTACTAACATAGTCTGTGCTCTGCTCAGCTCTTGTCTGGATTATTGCACTGGCCTTTATGATAAACCAGTCTCCCACCTTCTTCCCTCTATCCAACCAGCCTGATGACATCTCATTTTTCTTTGTATGGATCAACATTGGCTCAATCTCTCCTCTATTCAGGACCTTTCAATGTTCCACAGTTGCTACTTGCCTAGGTTCAAGTTCCTCACTTTAGAAGGCAAGACCCTTTTAATCTAATTTTCTTTCCATTTTTCTTTTAAGGTGAATTTCTTCTCAAGCCATTACACTATACCGCAATTGGACTATGTCTACTAGTATTCATTAGAAATAATTTATTTCTCTGTCCAATTTCATCATACTCCAACTGTTCCCCAGAGTACTTTCTTACTCACCTCTACCTAATGAATCTTACCTTCTTTAAAACTTTATGTTATCTCGCTCTGCTTATATATTAACTAGAGGCCTGGTGCATGAAATCCATGCACAAGATGGGGTCCCCTCAGCCCAGCCTGCACCCTCTTCAATCTGGGACCCCTCTGGGCTTGTCCGACTGCCTCAGGGCCTAAACCGGCAGTCAAACATCCCTTTCACAATCCTGGACCACTGGCTCCTAATCCTTCACCTGCCTGTCTGTCTGGTCACCCCAAACTGCACCTCCCCCCACCCCGCCAACCCAGTCACCCCTAACTACCCCTCGCTGTCAGCCAGGTCACCCACAACTGCCCCCTCCCTGCCATCCTGGTCACCCCTTACTTCCCCCTCTTGCTAGCCTGGTCATCCCTCACAAACCTCCCCTGCTGGCCTGATCATAGGCAGCCATCTGTAGAGGGTGTGAGGATTAATTTGCATGTTACCTCTTTATTATATAAAATTTTGGTATGACTTATATGTAATGCTGTTTATATACTTGACTGTTCTCCATTTCCAGACTTCGCATCTCCTAAAATACAGAGATTGATCTTACTCATCTCTCATTCTACTCATTGTTTCATACACATTTAGAGTCTTTTAAATATTTATTAAATCAAATTAATTAGGCTCAATTATCACAGGAATTGCTGGTGAGTTAGACTAAAATATAAATTCCTAATTTTGATTGGATACAGAAAGCAACTTGGTTAAAATAAACCAAGGTAATGCTGATTTCTTCATTTGCCCTTACCTAACTCAAGCTTTAAATTAAGGTGAGCAGCTGAAAAACTTTAATTACAAAATCTTGCATGTCAGTGGGGTGTTGTTTTTTCTTTTTATAGTTAAAATGAGTTATTTGTTAGAAATGCATCATTGCACCTAAGAATTTGATTCAAAAGCTGTGGTTTATGACTTAGATTGGAATTTTATAGGAACAATGTAATATAATACCTGAAAATGCCATTTATTTTCATGCCCTATTTAAATTACACTTATACCAAGTTACAGAAATATTTAAAAAGTAATATTCAGTGCTTCCTTACATTCGCCATATTTTTATCAGAGTAGAATTGAATTAAAATTACTGAATAGGAAACATTTCTGACACAAAACTGTTACTGTTGAATAATTAATCAAACAAGAAACATGTTCAGGTGTATATTCTTGTCTTTGTTCTGTGAATTTCATTTTTATTTTTAAATGAATATATTCATACTCCTGGATTTTCCCTTTTGAAATGGGATTCCTAGCATATCTCAAAACTAAATGTATAACACATTTTATAGAAGGCAATGTAGATACATTTTTCTGATGAATGCAGTGAGGGCTATTTTTCCAAAATGGAATGTATTTTTAATTTAGAATAGTAATTGAAATGTTTAATATCTCCTTTTATTACCAGTAATTTTTAAATTTCCTAGTTATTTCCTGCATGATTATAAACCACAGAATATTCTCCTTTTTGTCTAGAGGGTGGTCCTGACCCACACACCTCCACCCACCCCAATTAAATGTGTGTTGATGCAGAATCTTTGTGGCTTGGTTGGTTGGTCAGTCCTTTCGCTTTGGGGTGGAAATGTATTTGTTTGTTTTGCAACCAAGGTATAGGTTTGTCATAGATCAGTGTTTCCTTTACCTTCATTTCCCTAAAGATCAATTTTAGGCATTTATGGGATATCTGATAGCAATTTTATAGGCACCTTGCAGAATAGAACAATCTAAACCAACCCACATGGGAACCAAATTTAGAACCTACAAACCAAATGGGTGAGATAACGATAAAGGAATGTTTTTCCTAATTGATTTGGAAAGTTCAAAAAACTCAACTTTATACAGAACCTTTAGTCAAAATACATTTCTGAATACAATTCCATATAACAATGTTTTAACAAATATCCCTAACAGCATTTTATTCACTCATGTGGACCTATTTAGATGAGTGCTGAGTGCCCACTATGTGCTGCTGATGCCTGAGAGTTCCTTTCCTCATGGATAAGAGACAAACATAAAAAAAGATAATTTCAAGTGGCTAACCTGTTCTGAAAAGCAGTATACAACTTTTAAAAGATGTCACAGTTAATTAAGTTTGGAAAATGTCATGTTAAACAAAGTTAGGCCAATTGTGTTTTCCTACAGGGTTTCTTGGAATTTTGTTGTTGTTGTTGTTAATTTGGCTGTTTTTAATAATAACATTTTTATAATATTTCTAGAAAATATATTTAATTTAGAACCAGTACCAGGTTTTCACTGAATGCTTTTTGGGAGCATTCAAAAAATAAATATCCAATAGTCAGCATTTCTACATGTTTCATTTTATAAATAAACTAGAGGCCCGGTGCATGAAATTAGTGCACGGAATGGGGTGGGGGTGAGGGTGGTGTCCCTCAGACCCACCTGAACCCTTTCCAATCTAGGACCCCTTGAGGGATGTCCGACTGCCTAAACGGCAGTCGGACATCCCTTTCACAATCCAGGACTGCTGGCTCCCAACCTCTTGCCTGCCAATTCCCCCTAACCACTCCCCTGCCAGTCTGATCAACGCCTAACTTCCAGCCTGGTCCCCCTCAACTGTCCTTCTCTGCAGGCCTAGGTCACCCCCAACTGTCCTCCCCTGCAGGCCTGAGTCCCCCCCATCTGCCTTCCCCTGCAAGCCTGGGTGCCTCCCAACTGCCCTCCCCTGCAGGCCTGGATCCCCCCAACTGCCTTCCTCTGCCAGCCTAGTCCCCCCCAACTGCCCTCCTCTGTAGGCCTGGTCCCTCCCCCAACTATCCTCCTCTACAGGCCTGGGTCCCACCCAACTGCCCTCCTCTGCCAGCCTGGTCCCCCACAAGTGCCCTCCCCTGCAGGCCTGGGTCCCTCCCAAATGCCCTCCCTTGCTGGTCATCTTGTGGCTGCCATCTTTGACCACATGGGGGTAGCCATATTGTGATGGTCAATTTGCATATTACTCTATTATTAGATAGAATGTGTGTTAAAGAGAAGCTTTAGCCATGTGCAGAGACAACTATCATTAAAACACAGCTCTGAAACAATTCAGTAACGAATGAATGTAGTATAGTTATTTGATTACTTTTCTAGCTGCTTCTTCCAGGTGGAAATCTAAGGATTGTGATAGCTTATAAATACAGCTATAGTAACAATATGGAGAAAAGATATCCTGTTACTGGCCTTGACTGTCTAAAATAAACTGGGAAAGGGGAACTATGGTAATATAGATAAGCCCAAGTTCCTGGTCTCATATTACAAAGACCTAAACTAATCTAATAAAGGCATAATATTAAAATTAACCACTTCTCTGGGATCCTTAAGCCATTCCCACCAGCCAATCAGAGCGGCTGTATGCAAATTAGCCCAGCCAAGATGGCAGAGGCCGCAACCCCGGAGAAGGCCTCAACCACTGGGGGAGGAGCAGGGCGCCAGCGATGGAGGCCTGGAAATAGATCTGGTCACAGATTCCAGGTGGCTGGACAGCCTCGGGGGCAGAGGGACTGAGCCAACTCTGCCCCTGAGGCTGAGGTCTGGAAATAGGTGCAATCAGGGCACACAGCACACACAGCTTCCGTGTGTGCTGTATGCCCCAATGGATTCCAGGTGGCAGGGCAGCCTCGGGCGTGGAGGGACCGAGCCAGCTCTGCCCCCGAGGCTGAGGCCTGGAAATAGGTGCGATTGGGGCACACAGCACACAGGGAGGCAAGTGTGTCCGCTCAGCAGCAGGCTCCCCCCTGGGACCATGCACCAGCGTCCACCTCCCCCGGCCTGCCACCCGACTCTGCACCAGGTGTGTCCCCTCAGCAGTGGGGGCCCACCAGGTATGTGCAATGATGGGCCACCCAACGGGAAACATCCACGCCTACACTCACCAGCCCTCCCACCCTCCAGTGCATGAACCCTGAGGAGGCTGTAGGCAGCCTGAAAACAGCCCTCAGCAGCTCACCAGGCTGGCCAGGCACGCCAGCAGGTGGACATCTCCTGAGGGGTCCCAAACTGTGAGAGGGCACAGGCCGGGATGAGGGATCCCCCACCCCCGCCAAGTGCACAAATTTTTGTGCACCGGGCCCCTAGTTCACTATAACATAAAGCATCCCTTTAATTCTCTGATTACTCAGGGAATTTAGTTACCTGTACTTCCTCAATGTATAACCCCAAGCTGCCTGAGGTACACACCTACAGATTAATTACAATATGTATTAAAAGTTCACTAGGAGGATCAAGTGACTCTGTAAACTGTCCTGTGAAGGAAGGCTTTATTATGAGCTACTGAATAACCAGCTGTCCCCATTCTTTAAAATTCAGACATGTAATAGTAATTTTTAAGAAAGTAATACTCAATAGTCATTTACAAATTTAAGAAGGTTTTTCATGTGGTTGTTTGGTCAGAGGTGTGGATAAATACATTTTGTATAAAAAGTCTCAGTTATAAAATGTGTATTTATCATAATTAAATGTAGATTATTTCTAATTATGCCTAATCATTCAATCTACAGGGAAATGATTCTAATTCTAGCTCAGAGCAAATAGTATTTTATAGATAGAAATCTATCATTTAAAATTATAAACTTTAGAAAATAAAATTACTAAGCCTATATGAAGGATCATTTTAATAAAACTAAGTTCATTTGAAAAGTTTAGTGAACATAGTTTACAGTGTATAATCAAATAGCAAACAGTGATTTTTGGATTTTTCAGTGTTACTTTTTATAAGTCACCAGCATTTTGACTCTAAAAGATGTAGTTCTAATCAGTGGATGTTAATCCAGCATTTACAAGATCATTAACTTCAGCACTGAAAAAAGGTACAATATAAAGAGTTCATTGTCTAACTACAACTTTAAAACATTATACTTTTATTATCAAAAAAAATCAGAGAAAACAGAGGCCAAAGGAGTGGTTACCAGAAGAGAGGAGTTAGGGGGATGGGTGAAAAGAAGAAGGGGAATATGGTCAATAACACTGCGATAAATTTACATGGTGACAGATGATGAGAATTAGTGGGGTGATTTACACTGTAAGGTATAAAAATGTTGACTTACTATATTGTACACCTGAAACTAGTATAACCAGTATATGATTGTATACCAACTATACCTAAGTAAAAAATAAAAGTCTACAGAGCAAAGAAAAAAGAAAGGTCCGAGAGAACAAGAATTCCTAAATAAATAAAAGGGAAAACTTGTAGAATAACTCCAGCAAACAGTAATTGGCTGTTTGATTTCATCTGTGTTAAATCACCATACCGAGTTATTGGTGGTATTCATCTTCTGATTGACAATGGTTGTAGTAGCAATCATCACTATCTGGGAAAACTTGATCCTGGTTCCTTTTACTTGTAAACCTAACTTCTTTATCCTGACATTCCCTTAGTTTTATCCAAAGATCCTTAAAGTCATGAGATATCTCTGCAGAACTAGGGCTTCCACAACTGCTTCCAGAGACGTTCATCTTGCTTTAATATGCTCCACACTTCTATTTGCCTAATGTTTTTTTGACTTTTTTTGACATTATATACTAGTAGGTATGAAGTTGTCCTTGGATAGCTGAAATATGGCTTCAAGGTTGCCTCTAAATTCTCGAAAGCTGGCAGGGATGCCAGTGCACTCCCAGGCTGTGTCAGAATTTTTAATATTTTAATCTTCATTGTTAATATCTAAGAGAGCAATATATAACAAAATAAAAATAATTTATTAGCCTATGGAAACATCTTTGTGAGCACCATGTAGCAACTCCAGTGTTTTGTAGAACACTGTAGAATTCTGTCTACGACATGCATAAGTAACCATGAAGAATATAAATAGGAAAATCCACAAGGAAGCCACATGTCTAAACTATGTTTCATGAAAGCTTTTTGAAGGAAGTTAAACTGATTTGCTAAAACAGAAACTTAATATAATCTTGATGAAAGATCTATGTGACAGGCATTCTGCAGGAAAATTATAACTTAAGGAATATGTATTCACATTGCCTCCAACAAGAGAAATAAATATATTGACAATTTGACAGCAATAATATGAAATTTTACTTGGCATTATTTTTTCTTTTTATGAGACCTTAAAAAAGAATCTCCTAAATAAGGAATAAAGCAAGCATACCTATCATTTTGAAATAGAAAGGAATGTATGTAACTAAACAAGAAGCCCCAGCATAAAGATTCATTCTTTACACAAGCTAAAGAAAGAGCAGGCTAACGAAAAAGCAGCTGGTCTTTCTAAGTGTTAAGCTTCTTGAAATCAGAGATTATTTCTTTTTTAAAATTAAATGTATTGGGGGAGGGGCAATGGTTAATAACATTATATAAGTTTCAGGTGTAAGTTTTATAACGCATTAACTGTGTACTGCATTGTGAGCTCACTACCCAAAGTCTACTCTCCTTCTGACACCATATATTTCTTTCAACCTCCCTTCTATAAATGTTCAGGGCCTACAAGGGTGCCTGGTGCGTAAAGGCATCCATACTTTTAACTACTTCAGTGGAATTTGGGAGTTATCAGGAAATAGTTAATAGGATGGAACCACTCAGGCATCAGTAGCCATTGGGTCAAGTGATCTAGACACTGAAAAATCCAAATCAACTGTAGATGCTGCCCAAGAAACTTGAGTCTGCCTAGCTGAGCTGGTATCCAAAGGGGTAAATGGTGAAAACTTCTGGCAAATGCCACCAGTCAAGAAAAGGTTTAGGTTGTCCAAGCTAATGCACAGTCTAGTCAAAGGAAATTTGAAGTGGGTAACAATCAGAAGTGGAAACCTTATATATTTGTCACTGAAATGACAAATGGCTGATGTGTGTTGGGATGAAGGCTCAAAGGAATATTTCAGTTTCCAGGGCAGGAATAATGAAACATTAGCACATCAGGATCTCACATTCCTCCAATGTTTAGGCAGAAAATCCAGGTTAGGGATTGTGTCAAGGAGTAATGGGCTATGAAATGACACAAAACTCTAGAGGCCATGCTTACACATCTCTGTCCTTCATGGAAGCAGGGAACATGTGAATCTTGCACTGCAGCACAGGCTTGGTTTGGTGGCATGAGCAGAGCTGATTTTCAAACTGGGGGCAGACTGGCCCAGACTGTTAGATTGGGTGTTAGACTGAGTCACTGGACCATGTGGTCTGCTTTGTAAGTGCATACTTAACTAGTTTAGAGACATTGTTTGCTTTTCAATGCACTCTACCCACATTGACACAACTGAAGAGACTGAATTGGAAATAAGTATTAGATCCTTAGCTTAACATGTTGGAGCCAGGATGCAGGCTACAGTCTTAGATCTATGTCTGCATATCTGTGCTTCTGCCTTTACCTATATTCCTTCCCAAATTGAGTTTTTTGTTTAGTCTTTATTTTAAACCATTTTAAGACTGGATCTTCTTTTTCCAAATTATTTCATTAGAATGTGTGATTGACTTATTACTTCAATTTTCATAATAGGTACTTATCTTTTTTTTTTTTTCATTTGGGTACCTTATTTCTAATAATAACAAAGCATAACAGAATTGCATATCCATCTTGTTGTGGACACACTTTTTGTTTGTGATGTTAATCTTAAACAATAGAAGCAGTTTCTATTCATGTAATCATGGATTATCTCAATATCCGAGATCTAAGATGTTAACGGGGGAGTCTTTGGGCCAGGATCTATTACAACTCACCAAACATATTTTATAGGACCTCAACATTTGAAGGCTATTTTAGACATTGGGACAATAAAGAAGACAATACGAACTACCATTGGGGAAAATATAAAGAAAATATTTCAAGAAAAATTGTTTCTAAAACTCCATTTTAACATGGTGGCTTTTTAAGGGTAGTGTTGGTTCATATGGGGGAAAATGTTAAAACTAATCTACGCAAAAGGGTATGATCCAAATTGCTATGTCTGGAAAGCATGCATAAAATTATAAATTGATTTTTTTTTCTTTTTACCCTTGGCTTTTATTTGTCCTTCTTTTCTTAAATTGAAAACTTCTTTTAAAATTTCTTAATAGTTTCTTGCCCCAGAGAGGAGGTACAGGCCCTATTTCATTTATGTTTGGTTTTATTATCTTAAAGCCTAAATTACCTAATCAGTTTCACTTGATTTCTTACTTCAGAAGTGGGTATTGTAATTTAAAAAAAAAAATTATACAAAAGCAATATACCTCACAATGCATTTCTAGGTATTATACATGTATACACACAGATATACAAGCAGTAGATTTTATATCTATGTATATTTCTTTAGTTGACATCAGGCCGACAATTCTGTATAATCCTATCTAATAAAAGAGTAATATGCAAATTAGGTGTCTCTCCGTGACAAAGATGGCTGACCCCATGGCCACAAGATGGTGGTGCCCAGTCTGGCCCAGCCCCGCCACTGAAGTGGTCAGGCCTGTGAGCCAGGCAGATGGCAGGGGAGGTGGGGGGCCTGAGGGGTAGAACAGGCAATCAGAGGGGGCTAGGGGTCCCCTGCCCAGGCCAGAGGCCTTCGCCAGAGGGCTCAGGCATGGGCAAGGGTGCAGCCAGTGATTGGAGGGAGCAGGGGCAGAGCCAGTGATTAGAGGGGTATAAGGGTGCCCTACCCAGGCATAAGGCCTGTGCCAGAGGCTGCAGTGGGGCAGGAGCAAGGCCGGAGATCACAGGGGCCTGGGATCCACAGAGCCAGCTATTGGAGGGTCATGGGTGGAGCCTGCGATCACAGGGGTCTGGGCACCAGTGGAGCCAGCAAAGCAGAGGTCTGGGGTTCCCTGCCCAAGCCTGCAGCCTTAGCCAGAGGCTGCCAGTGGAGCAAGGGCAGAGCTGGCGATGGCAGGGGGCAGGATCAGAGCTGGTGATCACAGAGGCCTGGGCTATGTGAAGCTGGCAATTGGAGGGGTTTGGACGTCCCCTGCCCAGTCCTGTGGCCTTGGCCGGAGGCTGCAGTGGAATAGAGGTGAAGCCAGAAATCTCAGGGCTTGGGCAGGGGCAGAGCCAGTGATCAGAGGGGCAGGGGCAGAGCCTGCAATCGCAGGGGTCTGGGCTTGGGTGGAGCTGGCAATGCAGGGGTCTTGGGGTCCTTTGCCCAGGCCTGTAGCCTTGGCCAGAGGCTGCCAGTGGGGCAAAGGCAGAGCCGGTGATGGCAGGGGGAAGGATCAGAGCCAATGATCACAGAGGCCTGGGCTCTGTGAAGCCAGTGATTGGAGGAGTTTTGGGGTCTTCTGCCTAGGCCTGCAGCCTCAGGAAGAGACTGCAGCCCTGGGCAGGGGCAGAGCCAGTGATTGCAGGGGTCTGGAGGTCCCCTTCCGAGGCCTGCAGCCTTGGCCAAAGGCTGCAGGCCTGGCCAGGGTCTGAGCTGGTGATTTCAGGGATCTGGGGGTCCCCTGCCCAGGCCTGCATCGTCAGACAGAGATTACAGCCTGGGCAGGGGTGGAGCTGGGATTGGAAGGGCAGGGGTGAAGCCCGTGATCAGAGTGAACTACAGAGGAAACATCTTTTCTTACCGCCCATTGGCTAAGCTCCCTGTATGCCACTGGTAATATTCTTAGTAACTTGGGTAATAAGAATCCCTAAAGGCAATCTAGGGTTTTTCCACCACACTCCTGGAGAAAAAAATGAAGGTCCACAGCTGGAGGGCTAAGAAATGTCATATCCTGCCCTAGCTGGTTTGGCTCATTGCATAATGTCTCAGCCTGCTGACTGCAGGGTCTGGGTTCAGTTCTGACCAAGGGCATGTACCTAGGTTGCAGGCTCCTCCTTGACCAGGGCCCGGGTCAGGGCATATGCAGGAGGCAATCAATCAAAGTGTTCCTCTCACTTTGATGAGTCTCTCTGTTTTTCCCTTCTCTTCCACATTCTCTAAAAACCAATGGAAACATATCCTCAGGTGAGGATAAAAAAAATAAATCAAGAAATGTTATATCCTATGAAAGACACATCTTGAAAATGCCTAAAGAAAGTTGTCATTTCTTCATGATGAAGGGACTGGAGTCCATGTTGATGAAAACACCTTGGTGGCTACGGTGACTGGCAGTGGCTGCAGTAGTGGGATGATGGGGCTGGTGGCTTCCTCTGATTAGCCTGGTTGCCTCCCACAAATGGAGGCCAGACTGAGGCTTAGGCACACTCCCCAAGGAGAGCATGGAGCGGGCCTAAGCCATCACTAGGACACCCCCTGAGGGCTCCCAATATGTGAAAGGGGATAGGCTGGGCTGAGGAATCCCCCTCCCCCAGTGCATGAATTTTGTGCACCAGGCCCCTAGTCATATTAATAAATGTCTATATATTTGACCCTTAGCATGAAATAGTATAAGTGTATTGAAATTTTTAAGTACTGTTTTCTGTCTATAAGTTGTAAAGAACGTTGGCCTAAAAATTAAAATGTTTATGCCTATAAGAGGATGAACTTTACAATATTATCTGAATACCTTCATATGCCTTTATTTCTTTCCTATGATAAATGTCCCATTTATTAATCCATTTATTAGAATGAATGGTATTTTATTTTAAAGGTAGTAAACTATGAAATGCAGTGACTTTCATAATCATCATCATCAGTGAACCATTTGAGTCTAAAAAATATTGCTGCCAGTGGAAGCCCTTATCGTATTTTAATTTTAAAAATTAATAGCTAATATGCCGTTACCCTAAATATTAAAAAAGAGTATTTAAGTATGTATTCATTTATAGTTTTTGTTTTGCATTATGAACCCACATGGTTGTTCTTCCTCTGCACTTTCTGGTCAGCAGATGTTTTTCTGTAGGGAGCTTATGTTGTCAGCACAGCAGTCAGACTGAAGAAAGACCTTTTATAATTTACTGTGCTGGCCATTGCCAGTGAATTATGTTACATATATTTTTCTTTCCTTTCTTCATTTAATTACTTAATAACACTGTTCCATTAATCACCCCACCTTCTAGAGTAATTGAAGTAATATACTGAGAATTTTATAGACCGCCCTCAAAATTCCAAATTTTGTTTTTAAAGGTCTGAAATGTCATCTTGATAGGAAATGCCATCTGCAGAAGAATCCTGAATTTAAAATGCCATCCAGGGGTTGTGGACTATGGGGCCACATTTATTTATTTTGACTATTATAGATGTGATAAATCATTCTAAAGTAATGTTGACATTCAGACATCCCGCTAACATGGCAGTTTAACAGCCTGCTCGGGATACTGTTGCTCGAGCTAAGGATTTGCTATCACAGTTTCCAGCTTACTTCTCCCAATCTTACCACAGCAGGCAGCAGAAACGTCAGCTGCACAAGTGCCAAGAGAGAAAAGATGAATAATGTATTCATTTTTATGGGCGACTTTAAACTCCCTGCCATTGACTACATTTCTCTGAATGGCTCTCAGAGCTTTCAGTTTTTGCTCCTTTCCTTTCTTTGGGCCACAGGAAGCCTTTTTTGCTATAGTTATGGCTTTTGGCTTCATTCAATCCTGCGTCCTCTCCCTACTGACAGGTGCACAGAATGCATTAGCAAGAAAGATATCATAATTGAAATCAATGCCATGACTTTGAAGAGCATTTCTATGATGAGTTCTGGTTCTATATATTTCATATGCTACCATTATCATGCTGATGTAAGAGGTTAGACATTGCCATCAATTCAGTTCACACACACACACACACCACACGCACATGCTAGAACACTGGACTAACATTTCTTTTACATTGAATTTATTGTTTAGCTCTTTGGCCTGCCCATTGTTTTATTAGCTTGAACCATTCTACATGTAGAAAGAAGATATGTTCTTCCAGGTAAAAAAAAAATGTGCTTCAAGCATTACGGTGAACACTTTTTGCTTTAATTACAGTGATTCTAATTCACATGTGTAAGTGAGTCTACATTTCAAGTTATAACTACTACTTGTTGGAATGTTCCCTCTTGACTTCCAATCATTTTTGACTCCTGACACCTTCATGGTCATCACTGCTGCTGATGTTTCTCTACAGTAATTCATTATGTGAGGTTTCCCAGCACTTTTCCTCTCTGCCATGCCCTCACCCCTAAGGCACAAACTTTGAAATCTTGCAGAGAAGTAGGGTGATGACCTCCCTGCATCTTATTTTCCTGTATGAAATGTATGCATGGATTATAAAGAGTAATCTTACTATTGAGTTCCAGAGCTAGACAACCCACCTCTGACATTGTCTTCTGGCTTTGAGAATACCTTCATCAGTTTGCATGCTGGCCCTGGTCATGGAGGAGTGGCAGCAGCTGCCACACTTAGGATATCCCTGCCTTGCTGGCAGCCAAGCAACCATGAAGAGAATCATGATGCTTCCTGGAGAAATGGGAAAATCTTTGCTTTTAACACTCTCCATACCTGACGCACAGTAGGGATGTGTGGAACATGCCATTCAATCCCTCTGGCCTCACATTTATACTCTGGTTTTTAGAGTTTTACAATGTTTTCAGAGTTTTACATTGTAAATGTATAGACAAGATGAAAGCTGATGGAGCTGATTTATCTCCATTTTGAGATTAATGTCATTTCTGGGATTGCCAACACAGCACAGAATCTATGGACACCACTGACTCTGTTTTTAGAGAATGAATTTTCACTTGTATGTAGACAAATATGACCTACAGCTTTCTGATTATTTTACATATAAAAGAACGCTATTAACAACTTCCATCATTTTCTTAGTGTTCCCGAAGGATCCTATCCTAGGGCTCCCATTATGGGCTGCTGGGGAAAAGTGAGGAAATGGGCCTGGAAGATCCATATTGTCCTGCAGACAGACTTGGAAAGGTCCCAGGAGGGACTTTTCTGAAACACACTCTCACATTTTTATCTGAAGAAAATGGAATGCCATAGTTGGGTTGAAACAAATTTTCTTTGAGAAGGTGTTACAATCCTTCAGTGTATTCTCAAGTGTAGTTAGGACTTCCTACAGGTTGATGCAACATTCTTGGATTAAAGTGTTTATAAATGACTAGGGGTCATGACAAAATGACAAAATGACAAAAATGTGTGCACTTGGCGGGGGGAGGGTCCCTCAGCCCGGCCTGTGCCCTCTCACAGTCTGGGACCCCTCTTGGGATGTCCACCTGCTGGCATGCCTGGCCAGCCTGGGTGAGGGTCTGATGGCTGTTTGCAGGCTGGCCAAGCCCCTCAGTGGGATCCTTCACCCATGGGGATGTGGCCAGCCTGGGTGAGGGGCTGAGGGCCGTTTTCAGGCTTCCCTCAGCCCGGTCAGGGTTCAGGTCCCTACTGGGGTGCCTGGCCAGCCAGGGTGAGGGGCTGGGTGGGGCAGCTGGGCGCCACCTTCAGGATCCCGATCACTGGCATTGCCTCCTCCTCAGCCTGAGCCCAGCAGGCTGCTGCTGCCGCTACCCATGCCACACCCACCGCCACCTGCTCCTGGTTGCCAGCCTCCATCTTGGCTGGGTTAATTTGCATACAGCCACTCTGATTGGGTGGTGGGCATGGCTTGGCTGGTGGGCATGGCTTAGGTGTCTCAGAGAGATGGTTAATTTCCATATTACTCTTTTATTGGAGTAGATTGGAAATGACTGCTTTAGATAACTGAAAGACTTCAACGACTTTCAGCTGTCAGAAGAGCAACTATCCGTAGTGCATCAGGAAGCTTTATCCCATTTGTATTGGCATGAAAAGATAAGGCATCTTTAGTCAGGAAGAGTTGATTTTGTTGACTAGCAAAGACGCCAACATACTTTTTAAAAAACTTGTCTTTAGCTCTTGTTCTCTCTAGCTTAATATTAAAATTGCATCCTTCGGTCTAATATCTCAAACTTTTGTTGAAGTTAGAAAAAGATATCTTCTTTTGTTTTATTCCTTATATTTTCTGAGTATAAATGTCAAACATAGTATTTTTTTTATCTCTCATAAGCACATTTTAATTGTGTATACCTAACGGTAAAGTTATGACCATTCTTTTTAAATAGAAATGTTGAAGGCTAATCTAGGAAATAATGCATACTTAGAATGTAATTGCTAATTGCAAAATACGAGCTAGAGGGTAGCTAATTTTCTTTCATTAAACAAATTCACCCTACTGTGTTGATAGTAAAATTTTAAAAGCTACTTTCCAGAGGTAAATGAATCCAATACTAAATAAATACAAAATAAAAACATATATTTAAAATAAATGTATAGCTTAAGAATATATTTATGTTTGGTTGTTCCTAGAGATTTTTATTAAGTATTTGATAATTGGATACTTATAAACTATAAACATATACTTACCTTTATGGAACAAAAAAAAGACAAAAATAAAAGGTATTTATACAAATGGCCTCTGCTTCTTTTAAATTGAAAATAATTGTGTGTTTCATAATAAGTCACTATTCTCTTACTAGTTGCTATATAGGTCCTCAGGAAACCAGGCAGAAGAAAAGCATGCTGATTTATTTCATTTCTTTGTGCTTATCTGTTTACTTTCCTGAAATTGTTTGATCACTCTGGCTTTTTATTTTCTATATCTTCATGGCTATATGGACTGTTTCTGAAGGTTGGCTCAATATATCAGAATGCCATCTCTCCTGCCTTGTTAAATTTCCTCTAGAAAAACACAGGGGTTCTTAAATAACCATACTCCCTTCTTCCTTTATTGAAGCTTCTCCAACAAAAAGTCTCTAGGAGTTTTCAAATATTGAGGATGAGTAATGTGTATACGATTTTACAGGCCTGTTTGTATTTTCGAGTGTTCTAGTTTAGATTCTGGTGAAAGGGGAGAGGTGGTAACACAGGAATGTATCTGTTGTGCTTTATTTTAAAACTAGAGGCCTGGTACACAAAAATTTGTGCACTTGGGGGGGTCCCTCAGTCTGGCCTGTGCCCTCTCACAGTATGGGACCCCTCCGGGGATGTCCACCTGCTGGCTTAGGCCCACTCCCCAGGGGATCAGGCCTAAGCTGGCAGTCATATATCCCTCTGGCAGCCTGGGAGCCCTTGGGGGATGTCTACTTGCCGGTGGGGAGCAGGCCTAAGCTGCAGTAGTACATCCTTAGCACTACTGAGGAGGCAAGAGAGGTTCCCACCACCACCGCTGTACTGGCAGCCATCAGCCTGGTTTGTGGCTGAGCAGAGCTCCTATTGTGGGAGTGCACTGACCACCAGGGGCAGCTCCTGCATTGTCTGCCCCATGGTGGTCAGTATGTGTCATAGTGACCAGTCATTCCCAGTTGTTCTGCTATTAGGGTCAATTTGCATGTTACCCTTTTATTATATAGGATGTCATTGGAAAAAAAAAAAGAAGAAGCATTAGATTCAGGATGGCCATAAGGGAAAAATATTGCAGAATGATTTTGAAGTCTCTGTATAATTGGTTTATGTAATCATGAGTATATGTGTATGTGTGTGTGGAAATCTAAAACAAGAATCTTCAAGTTAAGTACTTTCTCTTCAAGACAAAGGGTTTGTTATAGTCAAATGATAAACACATTTCTTCACATTCCCATTGAAATTCACTTAGTTCAGTGCTGTCCAAAAGAAACTTCTGCAGGAATAGAAATATTCCATACCTGTGATGTTCAATAGGGCAGACACTAGCTGTGTGTATGTGGCTTTGTGCACTTGAAAAATGGTTAGTGTGACTCAGGAGCTGAATGTTTGATTTTTACTTAATTTTAATTAAGCTAAATTGATATAGTCACTTATACTAAATTGGACAACACAGGCTAGGTTGATATATGAGTGCAACTTTACATAGTGAAAATCAACATTTCGTTCAGTGTATACATGTAGCCAAGTTTATTCAGAGCCCCAGAGATAAAAGAGGATATACAATTCTTTCCATAAATCCGCTTTCTGTTCTCAGGATACATGAACAGAATGAGAGAAATCTGTGACCAATAAAGGGAACATGAAGGAGGCCACACCAGATAGTACTTCAGGGTATAGGTTTTAGAATACAACAGACGTCAGTTCCAATCCTGTCTCTGACCCTCTTGCCATGATACCTTAGAGAAAGTGTTTAAATTCCTTGATTCTTTATTTTCCAAGTTGTAATGGAGCTAATAATGAAATTGTGTCTCTAATGGGTTTATCACTCAACACAGAGAAGTAATGATGGTGTTGATGATCCTGTTCATGATGGTACTATCGTCAGACATTTGGAGTCATTTAATCATTTCCATTAAAGATACTATCTACATTTCCCAGATGGGAAAATTAAAGTACAACATTATTATTTTCAAGGTCACTTAGCTAATCCAAAATTTGAATTATAAATCTACTTCTAAAGCCCTGTTTTTTGCATCCCGTTGCATTGCCTCTTTTAGCAAGAACCAATTAGATCTCCAACTAAAGTCGCAACTGTTTGTTCTTAACCCTGGGTATTTCACTTTGAAAGTGACATTTAAGTCACATTTAAGCATGAAAATACTAAGCAGGATCTTAAGCTGGACCTTTAAATGAGGGAAAGAAAGGAAGTGAGGGAAGAAGCAAGAAAGGAAGAAAAGAATAAAGTAAGCAAACAAGAAAGAAGGGTGTAATTCTCCCTGAATCTGTATTTGAAGAATATATATCTGCTCACTTCTGAGAGAAGGAAAGTGAGGGGAGAAACAGAAAAATGTGAATCACATGAATATGATTAACTTGTTCTAAAGGTTCTAGCTCTGTCTGGCTCTGCTTACCTCTTTCAAGCAGGAAATACAGAAAAGAAAGAAAGAAAGAAAGAAAGAAAGAAAGAAAGAAAGAAAGAAAGAAAGAAAGAAAGAAAGAAAGAAAGAAAGAAAGAAAAATGGTTGCACAATGTGAGTTTTTATTTTTTAAAAAACATTCTTCTGCCCATATATGTTCATTGTCCCCCTTATATCCAGCTCAGACTAACCAAATTAGTAACTCCTTCCTTGGAGCTGAGGTAAGGAGATAAAGAGGGACCAATAAGTCTATTCTCCTATGTTTGACAGTACCAGAAAGAGTTTGGAAACACACTTTCAAAATTAAAGTATGCATTCTTCTCTCTGAGTGATAAACCTTTTGACAGATGCTCTCTGGAGAGGAAAGTGATACATTCTATAACTCAATGCAGGAAATAAAGTTGCCTTCAGATTAAAAAGGACAGAGATGACATTTTACTTAGTAAATCCAAATAATCTAGGTGATGCTTCCTAACTGGTAAACAATGCACCCCTAATGGTTTATAGTAACTAATTTGCAAGAGTTTGAGTAATCTATGGTGATGTAGTCCATGATTGGTACACTGTATAAATAAATAGTATCCTGCTCATATTTGTTTAATTTATTTAAAAAGCATACAGATGTGGTTTGATTAAGAGAGGGAAATTAGGGGAAAAGGAGGACATCTGTAATACTCTCAATCATAAAGTTTAAAAATGAAGAGATTGATTTAAAACAGGGGATTCAGAGGGCCCATCAAATTGTGCATTTTCTTAGTCAACATATGAGAAACATGAGTTCTGGGCTGGAGCTCAGTTCTTGACTCAATTATGGCATTCCCAATAGGCTTTTCTTCTTTTCTTTTTTCTTTCTTTCTTTCTTTCTTTCTTTCTTTCTTTCTTTCTTTCTTTCTTTCTTTCTTTTGTGTGTGGGGAGGATAATGCTTCTTTCTTGATTATATGATCATTACTCTTACATTTGGACTTTCTCTCTAACTGGATAGGGGTCTCATGAAAATATTAATTTTAAAAACACAATATTTCTCTAATACCAAACACTGTCCACAGAAATAATCAGTATCCAACATGTAGCTGTACATACAGCATTCATAGAACTTGAGCAATTTTATAGCTAGTGATTCTCTACACAAACTAGAAGAGTTACAGACTTGCTATTAATTACAATATCACAAAAATATTATTTATTATCATATCTCTACCAGCTTATTAGCTCATATGAATAACATTGTATCTAATAAAATAGTAATATGCAAATTAGGCATCACTCTGTGACAAAAATGGCCACCCCCATGGCCACAAGATGGAGGCGCCCATAGTCACATCCTATCTAATAAAAGAGTAATATGCAAATTGACCATCACAAGATGGCTTCCCCCATGTGGTCAAAGATGGCTTCCTCCATGTGGTCAAAGATGGCCAGCAAGGGGAGGGACCCTCCACTTGGGAGGGACCCACGCCTGCAGGGAAGGACAGTTGGGGGGACCATCCTGTTAGGGGGAGGACAGTTAGGGACAATCAGGCCAGCACAGGAGCAGTTAGGCATTGATCAGGCTGGCAGGGGAGTGGTTAGGAGCAATTGGCAGGTGAGAGTTTGGGAACCAGCAGTTCTGGATTGTGAAAGGGATGTCCGACTACCCATTTAGGTCCGATCCCACAATGGGATCGGGCCTAAGTGGGCAGTAGACATCCCTCAAGGGGTCCCAGATTGGAAAGGGTGCAGATTGGACTGAGGGACACTACACCCACCCCACACTCCCACTCTGTGCACGAATTTCATGCACTGGGCCTCTAGTCTATTATAAAGAAAACCAATTGTTTGTTTTATTCTTAAAGCTAGAGTTCCCATACATTAATATTATCACATTAAACTTATGGAGTTCCAAGATAGAAAGTAGTACAATACTCAATTATGCTATTAGATTCTACTTTATAAATCTGTGGTCTAAGACCTACTAAAATATGGAGAAATTGTTCATATTTTTGCCTCAAGCTTTATTTTTTTTAAGTTTACTGATTCAATGCTTTAAGCCATTGAGAAACATAACTACAGCTGTAGCCACTACCAAGACATCAAAACTATTAGAAACAGGGGAGACATCAAAATAATTGGGCCTTGGGTATAATACAACCAAGTTAATGTGATTTATTTATTGCATAAAGAACATGAATTGTTTCTCTCTTTAGAGAGTAAAAAAAATCATTCAGAATTTCTTTTTGTTTGTATAAAAATGGCTTTAGAGTAAGCTAACTGAAAATTCTTTTGAATTATTTAAACTCTTAGCCCTAAAGTAAAGAAGATAAGGTGGTGGAATTTTTTATTTTTGTGTGAGTAGTTTCACAGCTAGTCTTCCTATGATTATAAACCTGGAAGGGTGAATCTGTTTCCTCAGCTGTTGAAATAAAGTGCATTTTAAAAAACTGTTCATTTACTGCAATATTTTCAGTAGCTGATTAACCACACAGTACCATTACCTTATCCCACTATGCTCCTGAGATCTTCTAGATAGCTCTGGTTTCTCATTAATGTTCTCTTTTAAAGAGAGAAGTGTACTAACTATATATTGTGCTTTAAGTTTCTCTAAGACATACATATCTTTATCATTAAAGAGATTTAAAAGTTTTTATTAAATTTAACTATTACTAAAGGTTATTTGATTTTCTTACTTTCATTAAAACAAATTCACAAGTCAGGAAAATATACTTTTAAAACCATCAGACTATACAGCCTGATTTTTTTATTTCAGAAAATATGGCCACTATAACCACAGAGTACCAACAAGTCATAAGACCAGTTGCAGTCTGAGCTAGTTTCCCAGAGGAAACTGAAGCCAGAAGCCATGGGGAAGAGTTTTTAAGATGCGTGTGCTCAGGACAGGGGAACCCAACCAGGAGAGTGAGTCAGAAAGAATGACGTGGCAGAATGTTGTCAAGGTTAGCAGCTGTTCCCAATAGCTAACCCAGGAGTCACATATATCAGGTGTTTAATAGATATTTGATATATGAAAATCTCTAATGCATTAAAACTAAAGCCATTATCATCATAAACAAGTGTACAAGGAGGATCCATAAGAGGACGCTTTAAAAATAGCAGTAGAGACTGGCAGTACAATTTCATAACTGCTTTCAAAATTCTTAAACTTAATACAGATATTTTTGCTCTCTGTAATAAATGGATTAGAAAGAAATATGGCCTATGGTAAAAACATATATATATATATATATATATATATATATATATATATATATATATCCCCTCCCCCCAAAACAACTTCATTGATTTGTCTATATAGGAACAAACCCAAAAAGAACAAAGGGAAGATGACAGCATAGAAATGATAAAATGATAGGAAATGAAAGTAGATGTCAAGTGCTGAGGACTTAGCAGAGCATAAAGGAATAGGAAGCCCAAATGATTGCAGAGGGTGAAGCATGTGTGAAGTGAGCCTGTGAAAGCTGTATAGATCCTTCAAATGCTCAGAGTTACAGCATCAGGTGCTTATGAATACATGTGTGAATAAGGCTGAAACTGTATAAAAAGCAGTTAGAAGCCCAGATATCTTTAACCAAAATAGAGGCTTTATTCTTTTTAAACATTAAATTTGGAAGGCTTCACACTCCAAGAAACCAGAGAGAATAAAGGGAAGGCTAGGGAGCCTCTTGAACACAGGGATGAGAATTAACTGGCACTCTCGCCCCACCCTGCACTCAACTTCCTGAGCCAGTCCCACCAGAAGTTTGCAATAAGGCTTATAGTTCCAGTCTCTCCTTATCTTCTTTTTCCTCTGGAGAAATTGGTGCAGTGAATAAATAAAATCCACCACAAAATATGTCATGATAAAATACTTTAAATGGGTTTAACAAAATATTATTCTTACCAGTGTATTAAGGGTTGCATGTAATCTTCCTGTGAACAGTTGAAGAAAGGGGCTATTATTTTGGGCCATGAAGCTTGTGGTGGTTTTTAAATTCAAACTGAAAATTCTAAACACAAGACTCCCTTAATTGAATTCGGAATATAAAGTGGCAATCGTGTGCTTATACTTTCTAACATCCTTAGGAACAACTATAAGGATTCTTATATTAGTTTTAACAAAAAGTAAACCAGCCACCAAAAAACAGGCATGGGTCAAAGGAGCTGTATTATGAGATGAGCTTAGAAAGTAGGTCTAATTACTTTATCCAAAAAGCTGGCCTTCAGTATCTAATCTACTTATTCATATAGGCATGGGTATATTACCTGGGCCCCACAAGGGTATAAGGATCAGCCATGTTTCATTTAAAATCTAATCTAATCTACTCTATAAAAGCGAAATATTAAAATTAGCCGTTTCTCCGAGACAGGGTAAGCCACGCCCACCAGCCAATCAGAGTGGCTGTATGCAAATTAGCCCGGCCAACATGGCGGCCGCTACTCACGGACCTGAGTAAACAGCCCTTTCCATTGCGGCAGGAGCGAAAGTGAACCTGCGCCTGCTCAGCTCAGCTCGGATTACACTGCCTCTAGCAGTTTTGAAACATTGTAACAATCATAGAATCCTCCGGAGCTGAAGGAAAGAGCAGCTCCTCCGGCCTAACCAGTAAAAGTAACAATTGTTTCATTATAGACACTGCGAGGTGAAGCAGAGGAGGCTTCAGTTAGTTAGAAGGCTGCCTTAAAGGAACAATGTATCAATTATAGAAGATAAACAAAGCCCAGAAATCTGCTTCCAGCCAGCCTTTCTGGGACATTGGGTCAATAGGAGCTATGGGTAGCCTGATAGCCTGAAAACAGCCCTCACTCCATCACCCATGCAGGCCAGGTACCCCAGTAGGGGTACTGAAGGGACTGTGGGCAGCCTGAAAGTCTGAAAACAGCCCTCAGGCCCACACCAAGGCTGGCCACACCCCAATGGGGTGAGGGACCCCACTGAGAGACTTGGCTACCCTGCAAATAGCCATCAGCCCCTCACCCAGGCTGACCAGGCATGCCAGCAGGTGGACATCCCCAGAGGGGTCCCAGACTGTGAGAGGGCACAGGTCGGGCTGAGGGGCCTCCCGAGTGCACAGATTTTTGTGCACCAGGCTCCTAGTAAAAATAAAAAAAAGCCTCAAGTTTCTCCTTCAGTTCTTAAAACATTGGCAGAAACAGAATCTATATTTGGAATTGCACATAGCTAAGGATTTTTGGGCGTGGTACCAAAAGCTTATATCTTCAGATTCAGCAGTTTCCAAAATTGTTTTCTGGACTTTTCTCTTGAGCCCATATAGTTTATAATCCAGAGCTAAGGTACATACATAATGCCAAACATGGGAACATCTTTTTTTAATATATAAATCAGATAGAGATTGAGAAATGGAAAGATAATTCAAAATGGAAGAGACCACTTGTGTTTTTAGATATTATAAGTGAGAGTAGTTTTTTTCTCTTAATGATGAATTTATTGGTCAGTTTTATATTTTATTTGAATGACAAATGACTCCTCATAATAAAAATGAAACAACTCCTGCTATAGCTGGTTTTGCTCAGAGATTAGAGCATGGGACCTCGAACTGAAGGGTCCCAGGTTCAATTCCAGTCAAGGGCACAAACCTGGGTTATAAGCTTGATCCTCAGATGAGGATTAACAAAATTTAAAAAAAAAGAATTAAGGAAAGATTTTTAAAGGAACTAATTAGCTTGTGAGAAATTTATTATAAATCATTTAAAATTTGTGTGCAATAACTAAAAAGTTATGAAATTGGTATTTTAAAAAGCCTAAATGATATTAAAGAATCTTAATCTTCTTAACAGACTATGATTATTTCAGTTTACTGTTTATAGTGGGAAATTGGAAAATGTATGTGACATGAATTATAGTACTAATCTGAAAGCAACTTTTTTAAAATAGCATTTATTTATAAGCATTAATATTTTTAAAACTGTGTTTAGCTAGAGTGACAATTTATCATAAAAGTGTCATCAATAATAGCAATTGCATAATGCATGGGACTCAAATCAGAACCTCTGATTAAATGGTTTTTTATATGTTGTAGCTTTTAATATTGTTCGTATCTCTGTCAGTGAAAATAGGGAAATTGGAGAAATATTTTTTTCCTTTCCCCAAAAGATGAGCATAATGTGTATCAGGTTATTTACCTATGGTCTAAAATGGAATCACATAATTGATCTTTCATGAACAAAAGCTATCAAAATATACAAAAAATAGTTAGGATTGCATGATTATTATGTTGGCATAGATGAGTAATTAAGCCATTGAATTAGTCAGTAATAATTTATAAGGTATTCCAATGATTTGTTTAAACTAGTAAGTAGAAACTTTCTGGCAATAAAGCTTTAAGACATTGGATTGCATCCTTCTAATGTTAATGTATTAATACTTCAGACTGTAAACATGGGGATGGTCTTGTCTTTTCAAGTTTCTCAACATATAAAGAATTTGTGCTTTATGCATTTTAAAGAGATAATATTTTACTTACCTATGGAAGTATACTTATTAAGTAAGTATACAAGTCAAAGTGATATTCCAGGGGCATTCTAGTTAGATGTCACAGAAAATCAGTGAAACACTAAATGGGTTAATATCAGGTGGTGACTTTTACCTCCATATAGATTGCCTTTAGTTTCCCCAAGATTTCTTTTGAAAACTTGGACAGTAAAGACTGAGATATTTTTCAAAATGACAGACATTTTTAGCAAACAAATAGAACTATTTAAAATCATTATATTTAGTATCAAATAAGGCATTTTCTATTTCTATGCTTGATTCAACATTATTAAAATTGTAGAACTCATAGCACTCTGCAAGGTGGCTTCTAAAGAAACAAGTACACTCAGGGAAGTTTTCCTAGGGTAACCTTAAAAAATTATTTTCATACCTTAACCCCCATTCCCCATTGACAACCATCAGCTAGTTCTCTATATCTATGAGTCTGATTCTATTTTGTTTTGTTTATTCATTTGTTTATTTAGATTCTGAAACCCTATAGTATTTGTCTTTCTCTGTCTAACTTATTTCACTTAGCATAATACTCTCTGGATTCATCTGTATTGACACAAATGGCAAGATTTTATTCCTTTTTATTGCTCAGTAATATTCCAATATCTTCTTTATCCATTCATCTATTGATGGACATCTATGTTGCTTCCATATCTTCACTATTACCAGTAATACTGCAAGGAACATAGAAATGCGTATATCTTTTCAAATTAATACTTGGGATTTTGTTTGTTTCTTGGTTTTTATAAGTACCCAGAAAGTGTAGTTGTTGTATACTACAGCAGCCCTATTTTTTGTCTGAGGAATCTCCATACTGTTTTCCATAGTCATTGCACTAGTTTGCAAACCCACCAACAGTGCACGAGGACTCCCTTTCCTTCACATTCTTGCCAGCACTTGTTCTTCATTGATTTATTGGTGGTAGCCATTCTGACAGGTGTCATATGATATCTCATGTGGTTTTAATTTGCATTTCCCTGGTAATTAGTGATGTTGAATAGCTTTTCATATGTCTGTTGACCACATGTATATCCTCTTTGGAGAAATGTCTATTCAACTTAATACCAGGAAAACAATTCAGAATAACTTCTATTTGGGTGGTCACTTCTGTTCAACATATTGGCCTCAGCTTTATAGAATAATCAATTAACATGGTGGCCAGACATTATTCAATGCAAGAAATCTAACATGATATTTTTAAATTCATAAGCTATGGCTAATTAAAACAAATCACAGTGGATTTATTTATAAAATCTCCATGGTGACTTAACTATAATATCTGTTTTCTAGCATTTGTTGAAAATCAGTGTACCTGAGAAGTTCACACTTTGGACCAGCAAATTTTCAACCTTTTTTATCTCATGGCATACATAAACCAATTGCTAAAATTCTGTGGCAAACCAAAATATATTTTTTGCCAATCTGGCCAAAAAAATAGGCATAATTTTGATTTGTTCATACCAGATGATGATAGTTGTACTGGCTGTTGCCATTTTTTATTTGATTATCTGGTGGAAAGAGGTCAGTGTCCCTGATTAAATAGTCAGGTATTGCATGTTTTAAATTTTTGCAGCTCACCAGTTGAAAATCACTGCTTTAGACTGCACTAATCTTGAACTGGGAACAAAAAGAGATAGATTTATTTTACCTGGTCAATGAATGGTTAGGACAAATGAACTATCTATGCTTCATCATAGAGAACAGCTCTCTAGTGACTAGACTATTCTTGCCAACAAAATTCGTGATTCCCTAACTGGCCAGAGCTGGATAAATATTGCAGTTTTCTTTCAGTGTCTCCCTTTTAGTTAAACAATGTTCATTCAGTAACTAGTTTTTGACTTATTAAAATGTGATGCTTAAGGTAAATAAAGCTGCTGTTGCAAATAGTTAAAATAGTAGTTAAAGATCACAGAAAACCAAACAGGTAATAGATTAAATAGGTTATTATCAGGTGGTGATGAGTGTTATAAAGGAATTAATATGATGATGATGATATGGCCAAGAGTAATGAGTTAAGATAGGTCAGATAGCTGTAGATGTGATATTTGAGCTAAGGTCTGGAGGAGAGGATCCAGATGTGGATACATGGGAAAAGGAATCGCAGGGAGAAGCCGCGGCAAAACACAGGTATATGTCAGATGAGAAATAATCATTTCTGATTCTCCAAATGTGATCATCAAATCATGTCAATATGCTGTTGGAACACAAATATATCTGAAAGTCTTTTAAGGAGTTAAATTATCTAATTGTAGTGTGAACCCCAGAATTTATAGCCTTAGTCATTTCTGTATACCCTAGTCCTTAGAATAGACTCTGATGTACATTTTGGATTTGGAAGTCAACACTTATTATTGAGTTGGCAGTAACAGTCACATATCAAGACTGTTCCTTGTAGTTGAGCCACAATATCCTTTCACAAAATTGCAGACTTGTACCTGGTTTTGATACTGAGAGAAGCCCTGGAAACTCAGGAAATAAATTCCTTTATTAAAATGCATTCCCATTCAATCCGATGACTAATAGAAGGAAGGATCTGTTCATGAAAGTTAGTGTTCACCACCCCTCTGAATCAGTCCTTAAAATTTTAAAGACCCACCTCTAACCAATTCCAATGGCCTATTTTCTCTGTTTTCAAGCAAATCCAGCAATTCCATGGTGTAACTTACAGAGGTGCCAGCTAAAAACCATATATTTGACAAAAGAGAACATTAAATACACAAATTTTCCTGTGAAGAGTTCCATTTAAGTAAGCATTTAGTCTAAGTAAAACTTTGATGAAGTGAACCTTAATCCAGGTTCTAGTTATTCAGTGTTCCTCCCATATACCAGTCACATGCAGCATGAGCCTGGGGGTCTTTGACAGGTTACTGTGTGGAGAAAGAGGTAGCAAACAATTAACTGAGACCATGAACAGAATAGCGACCATGGAACTGGAGTGAACAGGTGATACACAAACAAAGGACAAGTGTGTTAGGGAAGCGGAGAAGAGCATCGCTATTTCACTATTTATCTGGGTAGGTCCTTTTGTTACAGCACAGATGTAAAAATAATAAGCATTACTTACTTAGATAATTAATAACTAACCCTTTCCACAAAAGCCCTGGCCAGTTTGGCTTAGTGAATAGAGCGTTGGCCTGCAGACTGAGGATCCTGGGTATGATACTGGTCAAGGACACATGCCTGGGTTGTGGGCTTGATCCCCAGTGGGGGACATGCAGGAGGCAGCCGATCAATGATTCTCTCTCATCATTGATGTTTCTATCTCTCTTTCCTTCTCCCTTCCTCAGTGAAATTAATAAAAATATTTTAAAATAGAGATAGATATATTGAGATACATTAAATATAGACATACTAATATATAGAGATATGAATGAGGTCTATGAAAAAATACAGCTAAGTGAACAATAGTTGGCATGTGACATTATAACCTAGCTTTGAATATCCTGAAAGACAATATCTGAGGATGTTCCGTGGAACACTAGCCCCTTGTGACATTCAGTGAGTAAAGGTGTTTGGTGTCAAATATGATTTAGAGAGGTATACTCACTTTGTGACCTTTTTTGGAGACTCAGGGTGCCCACCAGGCTCGTAAAGGCTCTAGTAGATAGCAGGAGAAAAAGTGTCTGTTTTTTAGCTCATTGTTTTCCAAACACATTGACCATATCATCTATTTTTATTTGTTTGCGTCTTTTTACACTCATTATATTCCCATGAAATAGCATCCCACTGAACACCATGGGATCTAGAAGTTTAGTGCTAAGAGCTTCGGAAATTCATAACAATAAGAGTTATGTTTTAATTATAAAATGTTGTGATACAGATTTCTATTTTTTTTATTCCATTAGTGCTAATATCTTATATAGTGTTACATTTTTCTTTGATCTGTTTATTGGACATTTTATTATCTTATTTTATAGTATACTTATTTTTGTAGGTACATTCACATTCTTTATGGAAAACTTTGTTGAGGCATTTCTTACTAAAGCAATGTTTATCTCAATTCATCATGACTCCTTGGTTTCAGGGTCCTTTCCCATATAATTCCAGGCTTCTCACTCTTCACCTACCTCACCATCTTCCCTTCCAGTTTCCCCTCCTCAGAGCCTAAACCAGAAAGAATCCCCCCTTCGTAACAGCTCATAGGAGAGGCGCTGCTATGACTGTCACGCTTCAGTGGTTGGCATCAATTTTTATGTCCAAACCACATTGGATGCTTTCTCTCTTGACTTCACAGATTTTCTCCAAGAATCTTATCACAAGAAAATGATACCAACAATATCAAAGGACTGCTGATAAAAGTAAGCATTAGAAATAAACTTGAAGTCTCCCCAGAATAGTTAAATGAATTACGATACCTAAGCACACTGAAATATTATGCTTCATTAAAAATTATCTTCAATAAGAATACTTATTGTCACATAATTTTTCACTCCATAGTATTGTGTAAAATATAGCCTCAATCACTGTATGTGGAAGCTATGCATTTTGTTGTAATTTGAAGAATGAAATTGTTTTCTACTTTCTATATTTCTAATTATTTGTAACTTATTTAAATTTTCAAGTATTCATTGAGCATCTACTAGTTTCTAAGTGTTACAGTAAATATTAAGGTCATAGCATTGAACAAAACAAGATCCCTACCTTATAGAGTTCACATGCTAGTACATAATAAACACAATAAACACACACTATTTTGTGTGCAATAAAAAATAACTAAGAATTATTTTTAGTGAGTTTTCACACTGTTTGTTTACTATTTGCTTAGATGGAGAATATTTGTCTGAGGAGTATTTACTATAGAAATTCCAAAAAAAGATTATTTTGTACTAAGACCCAAGCATGGGATGGCGTGGTAACTGGCATTTATTGAGCATTTACTTTGTGCCAGGCACTTTCCCCATGTTTCTCCCAACTCAGATTATCCATATTTTACATTTGTGAAAAATGGAGGCTCACAAAAGTTAGCTTATTTGTCTATGATTATACATTAAAGAATGATAAGTCATAGAAGCAGGATATGGGCCTGCATTGAAAATCCCTCTTTTGATTTGTTTTCTTTTTCTAAACAATCTATATATATAAAAGCCTATTTCTATATATAAAAGCCTAAGTGACAGTTTCAACATTCAACTGGTAGCTATGATGCACACTGACCACCAGGAGACAGACGCTCAATGCACAGGCATGGAAGCATGGAGCAGACTGTTGAATCTCAGAGGGAACAGGGCAGCGGGGAGGACAGGAAGAGATTAACCAAAGATTTTATATGCATACTAGAGGCCTGGTGCACGGATTCATGCACTGGGGAGTCCCTTGGCTGAAACCGGTTCTCCAACATCCCCTGAGGGGTCCCAGATTGTGAGAGAGTGCAGGCCAGACCAAGGGACCCCACCTGTGAATGAATCTATGTACCAGACCTCTAGTATATGTAGCCCTAAGAAGCATTGCAACCCCCTCCAAAGAATCAACATCTTAAATGCTAATAAGTGAGTTTCCTCTTCCAAGTCTTTTCAGCAGTTTTCAGTGTTTCAAAGAGCAGTTAGCTGATAAATTCTTGCATTTTTATGTCCAGGTATATTAGTTCAAAATACAGTTTTCTGGTTTCAATTTCAGACATACTGAGTTAAAATTTCAAAAAGGGTGTTATAGGTTGAATTGTATCCCCTCAATATGTATATGATGAGGTCCTGACCCCAGTCCCTCAGAATGTGATCTTACTTAGAAATAGGATCATTGCAGCCCTGGCTCAGTGGATAAAGCATTGGCCTGTGGACTGAAGGGTTCCACCTTCGATTCAGGTCAAGGGTACATGCCAGGGTTGTGGGCTGGGTCCCTGGTGGGGGGCATGCAGGAGGCAGCCAATAGATGATTCTCTCTCATCATTGATGTTTCTATCTCTCTCTCCCTCTCCTTTCCTCTCTGAACTAAATAAAAAAAATCAATAGAAAAATATCCACGGGTGAGGATTAATAAACAAACAAAACAAAAAAAACCTTAAGTGAAACTGGCTTTAAAAAAAGAAAAGAAATAGGATCATTGCAGATGTAATTAATCGAGCTAAGATGAAGTCCATGCCAATGCACTGTGAGTGGTGTTCTTAGAAAAAGGGGCTCAAGTTCACACACCGGAAGAATGTCATGTGAAAATGAAGGCAGATCGCAACAGACCAAAGAGTACCATAGCCAGCCAGCCAAGCAGCAGAAGCTGGGAGGGAGACATGGAAAAGATTCTCTCTCAGAGCTCTCAAAAGGAACCAGGCCTGCCAACTCCTTGATTCTGGATGTTCAGGGTCTGAAATTGCAAGACAACACATTTCTGTGTTAGAAGCCACTCACTTCGTGGTGCTTTGTTACAGCAGCCATAGCGAACTGTACTGTGGGAACATGCATCGCACAGCCGGCATCCCAGGTGATTCTAATGAACTAGAATAAGCTCATGAGATAGAGGGGATGGTGGCAGGTGTAGCGCTAACTGCCAGAGCTGGGACACATTTATTTTAGGCCATTCTCTCGCTCTCTTCAGGTAGTAGGGGAATTTTAAAAAGAGAAGGAGAGAAGGAGGAAGATGAGCAAAAAGGAGAGAGGAAGGAGAGAGGAGGTTGTGGGAGGAGGAAGAGATCAATAGCAAAGGGCAACCATCAGGTGGCAGAATTTTCTCCTCAACAAGGAAAAAAGTGGAGACAACAGAGTCACAAAGACAGCAACACAATCTATAATAATAAAAGCGTAATATGCTAATTAAACAGACATCCTTCCGACAACCTTCCAGATGAAGCGGGGGGCTGCAAAGGAAGCCTGGGTCTTAGGTGCCTGTTGGTGGCCAGAGGGAAGCCCAGGTCCTGAGTGCTGGAGGGAAACCTGGGTCCTGGGTGTCAGAGGGAAGCCAGTGCTGGCAGCTGGGGGAAGAAAGGCCTACTCTTGCATGAATTTCGTGCATTGGGCCTCTAGTTTTACAATAAGGATGCAGTAGGAAAACAGAAAGAAAACCTTGAATCTTCCAGGCCACTGGTTAAAGCTGGAAACCAAGGTAGGGTTCTTGCACTTTATTTAGTTTAAAATAAACCATTTATCTATCAAATTACCTTACTATTTAAATACATAGAAATCAATCCATTGTTTTCAAATAAAGTCACTTTTAATAACTTTTACTTTATTTTGTAACATTTTTATCTTGACAATTTAAAAGTGCTTATATTATGCAAGTAATAAATTAGAAATAAAACTATATGCTTATAGAGTACTCATTATGTATTACCTCTTTCTATAAAAAAAAGACCTATTGCAATTAAAATATTCAACTTCACAGAACAACTAAACTTGCACGCAGATATTTACCGAGAACATCTTGCACAATGTGAGTCATATCTTTGCAGAAAGTATAATCTGAGTAAATAATGGATTTTTGGAGTAATTGTATTTTTTAAGCCATATATAAATGTTTTATTTTTCCTGAAGAAACTTTCTTCACTTTGGGAAAGTCTTTGCTGTAACCTCCATGACCTAGTTCTCTTTTATGGGGTGAGGATGCTACCCTAGATAAAGTCTGTGTAATTCATCTTGGAAACATGAAGCCTATTTCTTTTTCTAAATTTGAAGTCCTTTTCTCTTCTTTTTAAAAAGAATTTAATGATAAAACTGGAAGGAAGTTTGAGAAGTCATTAAGTTCACTTTCTTTTTGCCTAAAATAACTTAAGGGAAAGTTACCTACCTCAGATACTATTTTGTGGTTTAAAGCCCTTATTAACAGGAAGAACATTAGCTTAAATACTTATTGCATCATATATACCTTAATGCTCTATGTTACTTGAGAATGTAGAACTTGTTTTTACTTTTAAAAATTCCCTGTTATGGAGAGAGAGTTTTGTTGTTTGTTGTCTAATTAGATTTTGTTTTACACATGAAGTCTCTTTTTTCCTAAGTGAAGTTTAACTGATTTTTAAAATTGAGTTTCAGCTCACACAAAGCGATTGTGAAGGTATTTATTAGGTTATCTTTATGACCTTGGAGTCTTAGCTGACATAAGTACATTATAATTATGTTATTATTATGATTATCCTATTGGTAATCACTATTTGGAACTGATATCTCATGGATTGGTCTAGTATTGGATTCGCTGTGATGATATGTCATAAATTTATTGTTATTACTAGAGGCCGAATGCATGCAATTCATGGAAGAGTAGCAGTGGGTGGCTGGGCAGCTGCCTGAATCCCTCCCTTGCAGCCATGGAGGCTGGCGCCCTGGTTTAGTCTGGAAGGACGCCTGGAAGGATGTCCATTATAATTAGCATATTATACTTTTATTATTATAGATTGATATAATGTCAGTTTGCAAATAAGAAATTAATTTAGGCATTTGTTAATTCAACTTTGGGAGAGAGACATTTTTTTGAAATGTGAAAATCAAGCTGAATTACCTCAACATAATTTTCCAAACTACTGAACGTACGGAAAAACTAACACTAGGATTTAATGAAATGTGTTCCTTCATCCCAAAGCATGTGTTACCTATTATGCACCAGGCAATGTGCTAAGGATGCAGTGGGAGTTAACATAAGTAACAACCTGGAGAGAAGTCAGTAATAAGGAGGTGCGTTGCTGTGTGATGAGAACTATGATGTGTGAATGCACAAGGGGAGTGTTCTGACAGAACTGGGCTTCATGGAGAAACGAGAGTGTAGATGGGGACTCTTTTCAAATGGTTCATGGAAAATAAATTATCTAGGAAATCTTCACAATATTTTGAACAAATATCTCAGTAAAGTTTTTACTTTAATTACAACCAAGAGTATTTCCAAACTTTCACATCTTTCAGCAGAAGCTGAGCCAGATGAAGTCATTAGAGTCTGCAACAGAGATGACACATAAGGTTCATTTAGACTCTGAGGTCCTGTGAATCCATAAGATTATTTATGGACGTGATGACAAAGTTGTCCTTAACTTTACTGAGCTACACATTGAAAATGACCAAATGATAGGGTCATTATTTTTCTTAGCTAGCTACTATCTCCCAAATATATAGTGTCTTCTTGACAGTTTTCAAAAAAAAAAAAAAAAAGCAAACAACAACCCAACAAGAAACCAGAGAGTAATGGTAAAATGATTATTTTTAGGAGTGGTTGAAATGTCATAGCAGCGGAAGTTCTTCAAGACATTTCTATTTTAAAAGCACACTTGATAGAGTAGAAAAGAAAAGGAAGAAATGGCAAATTAGTTGAAAATAAGTATTTATGTACATAGTAAAAATTATGCAAAGCAAAAATGTATGGTTGATAAAAAATAAATTTACTTCTGTCTTCATTACCACTCTTCCCTAGAGGCAACCTCATTTACCAGTTTCTTGTTATTCATCCAACGATAATTTATGCACATCCAAGCATGTGGAGTAAGTTGATACATGCACATTTACACATAATAAAATAATTTGTTCAGAGACATTTTCATATTTGTGTGTATAGAAATCACACACTATTTTTAACAAAACATTTTAATTTACTTTGAGAGAGCCTTATCAGTGGACATTCATATTTTTCCCAATATTTTTATATGTCATTCCTTAAATATTTATCTGTGGGATAAATTCCTTAGAAGTAAAATGCTTGAGTCAAAGTGTATGTATGTACATGTAGTTTCAATAGCTATGTCAGATTATCAGTCCAAAGATATTATTGTTTATTGAATTTATTAGGGTTACATTGGTTAATAAAATTATAAAGGTTGCAATTCTATAATATATCTGTATATTGTATTGTGTGTTCATCCCAAGTCATCTACTCATCACCATTTTTCCCCCTTTATCCTTTTCTACCTCCCTCCATCCCCCTTTCGCTTTGGTAATCATCACACTGTGGTCTATATGTATGATATTTTTTTCAGTCTTTGTGGGTTATTTTTGCTTAATTGCTTCACCTTTTTCACCCAGGCCCCCACCTCCCCTCCTTCTGATAGCTGTCAGTTTGTTCTCTGTATTTGAGTCTGCTTCTATTTTATTAGTTTATTTTGTTCATTTGATTTCACATATAAGTGAAATCATATGATACTCGTTTTCTCTGACTGGCTATTTCACTTAGCATAATACTCTCCAGATCCCTCCATGCTGTCTCAGAGGCTAAGAAATCTATTTTTATTTTATGACCGAGTAGTATTCTATTGTGCAAATGGATTTTTTTTTTTTTACCCACTCATCTACTGGTGCTTCCAGATCTTGGCTATCTAATCTAAAAAAAAGAGTAATATGCAAATTAACCATCACTCTGAAACACCTAAGCCATGCCCACCAGCCAATCAGAGTGGCTGTATGCAAATTAACTCAGCCAAGATGGCCGCCGGCAGCCACGGAGCTGGTGCAAACAGGAGGCTTCTGTTGCACCAGCAATGGAGTTGAAACTGCCTGTCTAAGCCAGCCGGGCCTCTGCTCAAGGCAACAATGTTTCAATTATAGAAGATAAATAAACCCCAGAAACCTGATTCCAGCCAGCCTCACTGGGATGTTGGGTCAATGGGAGCTGTGGGAAGCCTGAAAATGGCCCTCACCCCCTCACCCAGGCTGCCCAGGCACCCCAGTAGGAACCCAAACCCTAAAGGGACTGTGGGCAGCTTGAAAATGGCCCTCAGCCCTTCACCCAGGCTGACCACACCCCCATGGGGTGAGAGTCCCCACTGGGGGGCTTGGCCACCCTGCAAACAGCCATTAGCCCATCACCCAGGCTGGCCAGGCATGCCAGCAGGTGGATATCCCTCAAGGGGTTCCAGACTGTGAGAGGACACAGGCCAGGCTGAGGGACCCCCCCCCCAAGTGCACACATTTTTGTGCACCGGGTTCCTAGTTGTAAATAATGCTGCAATGGGTGCATATTTCTTCCAAATTGGTGTTTCAGGCTTCCTTGGGAATATTCCCAAAAGTGGAATCACTGGGTCACAGTTTTAACCAAATTTCTCTTCCATTTATGCAATATCTCTACCAATACTTTCATCAGCATGGTGTATTATTAAATTTTTCTGATTTTCCCCAATTTAGTCAGGAAAAAATAATCTCTCATTGTAGGTTTACCTTGCATTTCTCATAATAAGTGAGGATGATCAATAGCCTTTTGTGTTTTATTTTATGCAAATGGTCTATTTCTTGTTGATTTGGAAGAGCCCTTTTGTGGTATGAATTACGGATATTTTTTTCTGAGGTGCTACATATCTTTTGACTTGATAATTTTTATGCCATGCAACGTCCACAAATATTGATGGATTGAATTTACCATTTTTTCCTTTTAATTGTTTCTAAGTGTACTTAGAAATCCCTTTATAACCCTGACATTATTAAAGAATATTTTTCCAGATTTTATTATTATTAAATCCTTGGTTCAATCTGTACATTATATCAATGAAAATTATAAAGTAGATTTCCAATTTCAATTTTTCCAGGTTACTACCAACTAACAGCACTTCATTGAACGTTACATGTTTATTCCTACTGATTTGACATTTTATCTTCATTATTTACTAAATTTTATTTCTGGCCCTTATAGTCTATTCTAATAATTTACACTACATTGTTTTGGTTATTGTAGCTTTTAAATTCATTTTAATATTATGTAAATATAATAATTCTGGGTTTATTTTCAGAATTTCCCCAGAAATTTTTGCTTATATCATTTCATATAAATTTTAGATTTAGCTTTTCTAGATTTAAAAAAGTTAAGAATACTTTTATTAAGATTCCATCAATCTTTTAGATTAACTTAGGAGAATTGACATTCTTATAATGTTGAATCTTCCTAAGAAAATTCAATAATTTTATATTTGTCTAAATCTTTTTCTTTTTAATCAAAATTTTAACCCATTAAATTCTTCATATTTTAGTCAAACTTGTTTCTAGATATTATACTTTTTGTTCCATTGTAATGAAGTCTTTTCCTCCAATTTTCTTTGTAAATAGCCATGTTTGTACATATAAAGTCAATTTATTTTAGTATGCATAAAACTTTTAATTTTGTATTTCCTAGGGAAGTTTCTATTGGTTCATAAATCTTAGTATAATTAATATATTTCTACTTTCTCCCTTATTTTACTGTCAGATTGTAGTGTACAATATAGTCTTACTTAGAGCTTACTTTGAGACCTTTCACTCTCTTTACATTTCTCTTATTTGTTGTTTTCCTGAACATCTCTTAACCCCAATGATATCACTACAGGTTCTTTAATAACCTCTTCACTGTGTATATGTGTCTTATTAATACATTGTCTCAATACTTAAAATGGTTGAAAAGAAGAGATACCTTAAGTGCTTTTCAAAAGAACATTTCTGCTAATAGCAGTCAACATTAATGACCAAGAAGTATCTATTTAAAATGCATTTTTAACCTGGCTGGGCAACTTAGTTGGTTGGAGTATCATCCTAACCACCAAAAGGTTGCAGGTTTGATTCCCGTTCAGGGCGCATATGGGAGGTACTGATTGATATTTCTCTCTTTCTCTCTCTCCCTTCCTTTCTCTCAAAAATCAATAAAAAGCATACCCTTGGGTGAGAATTAAAATTAAAATAAATGCATTTTAAGTATTTTTCAAGTAATCTTTTATCTCCATATAATTTTAATATTTAAAATCATAGGGGACTAATTTAATTTTCCATACATTTGAAATGACTTAGTTAAGAAAATTGAAGCGCACCAATGTGTGTTTGAACCAGTAAGTCCTAATGAATCATATTTTCCATGAAAATAACACCGTAAATAGAAGGCAGCCTGGGTAAATGTAAATCTAGCTGCTATATTTAAGAATGAACAGGGCTACTCTGAGGAAAAGAGTTGGGGTTGAAACCATATTTTAAAAAATATCACCAACCATCTGAATTTCAAACATAAATTTTTGAAAGCATCAGGGTAATCTATCTTTGCATCTTGATTCCTCTAGGAATAAATTAAATTTGGACTATGTCAGTAACTATCAAATGTGAATGATTCAACAGTATATATTATGACTTACTAGTTAGATTCTTCTATTTCTCCCCAATTATCGCTTGCCCTTAATGTCTTTAGTATGTGATGCAATGGATACAAATTCAACTGGTTTCTTTCTTGTGCCCCTGGGAAGGAAGCAGCAGCTTCAAAGACAAAAAATTTAACAGAGAAAAATGTATTTTCAAAAATATACAGCCTAAGCATATATCAGATATTGTGTATTTGTTATACACTGTTTCCAAAGAGAACCCAGGTTGGCCACTCTGATAAATTGATTGATCAGAAATAAAACTAATAGTGTGCATAAATATTTAGTGCTTTAAAAAAATGATGACCTGTTGACTTTTGCAATGATAACATGTAAAGTACATAGAAGCATTGACTTTTGGTTAAGTCATCTACACCAAGGAGAGATATGACACCACCAGATCCAGGGCAGGGAATGCAAACAGAAACAGGAAAACAAGAAAGGCCAGGAGGCCACAAGGAAACATGCAGGAACTCTCCAGTGACAAGCCAGGGTACATGTGATCAAATATCCAGAAGACGAGGAACCGATAATCTGACATCCATTCCGGGGAAGGTTACTTATGCTAAAAGGTCGTTTATTCATTGAATAATTATTTATTTTATTTGTCAGATATGTTTTATTGATTTCACAGAGGAAGAGAGAGGAAGAGAAAGAGAGAGGAAGATCAATGATGCAAGAGAATCATTGCTTGGCTGCTTCCTGCACGTACCCTACTGGTGATCGAGTCTGAAACCCAGGCATGTGCCCTTGACTGAAATTGAACCTTCGACCTTTCAGTCGGCAGGCTCTACCTACTGAGGCAAACCAGCGAGGGCAATAATTATTTCAATATACATTTACTGGGTTTCTTTTTTATGCACTTAAATATAAAAAAATCACTAAAATATTAGTGTTCTCTATATATCTGTACATATGTACACACATAGATACATCTTGTGAATAAATATGAGCATGCATATACATATTCTATATATATAAAAGGCTAATATGCAAAGTGTCCCCTCTGGAGTTCTACAGGGAGACCAGGAGTTTGATCACTTGCTATGATGTGTGCTGACCACCAGGGGGAGGCATGGAACAAAGGAAGTCTCCTGCTGGAAGGCCCTGATTGGCCCTGATTGCCAGGCAGTCCTAGGGACCCTACCCATGCAAGAATTTCATGCACCGGGCCTCTAGGATATATATATATGCACAAGAATTTGTGCACTCGGGGTAGGGGGGAGTCCTTCAGCCCAGCCTGTGCCCTATCACAGTATGGGACCCCTCGGGAGTTATCCACCTGCTGGCTTATGCTTGGTCCCCAGGGTATTGGGCCTAAACTGGCAGTCAGACATCCCTCTGGCAGCCCGGGAGCCCTCAGGGATGTCCACTTGCCAGCGGGGAGCAGGCTTAAGTGGCAGTTGCACATGCTTAGAGCTGCTGAGGAGGTAAGAGAGGCTCCCAACACCACTGCTGTGCTGGCAGCCATCAGCCTGGCTTGTGGCTGAGCACAGCTTCCCCTGTGGGAGCACACTGACCACCAGGGGGCAGCTCCTGCATTGAGCATCTGCCCCCTGGTAGTCAGTGTGTGTCATAGTGACCAGTCATTCCCAGTGGTTCTGCTATTAGGGTCAATTTTCATATTACCCTTTTATTATATTACTAGGGGCCCAGTTCACAAAAATTTGTGCACTTGGGGGGTCCCTCAGCCCAGCCTGTGCCCTCTCGCAGTCTGGGACCCCTTGGGGGATGTCCACCTGCTGGCATGCCTGGCCAGCCTGGGTGAGGGGCTGAGGGCCAATTTCAGTTTTTCCACAGATCCCATTGATCCAACGTTCCAGCCAGGCTGGCTGGAAGCAGGTTTCTGGGGTTTATTTATCTTCTATAATTGAAACTTTGTTGCCTTGAGTGGAGGCCTAGGCAGGCAATGAAGCATCCTGTTTGCTTCAGCTCTGTGGCTTCTATAATTGAAACATTGTTGCCTTAAGCAGAGGCCCAGCTAGCCTAGGCAGGCAGTTTCCTCCATTGCTGGTGCAACAGAAGTGTCTTGTTTGCTCTAGCTTCATGGCTGCCGGCTGCCAGCTTAGCTGGGTTAATTTGCATACAGTCATTCTGATTGGCTGGTGGGTGTGGCTTAGGTGTAACAGAGTGAGGGTCAATTTGAATATTACTCTTTTATTAGATTAGATTATATAGGATACAGGCCTGTTGTATGGGCGGGGGCCTGCTGGTTTGCCCTGAAGGGTGTCCCAGATCAGGGTGAGGGTCATGCTAGGGTGCCTGGCCAGCCTAGGTGAGGAGCTGAGTACCTTTTTCAGGTGGCCACACCCCTTTAGGGTGAGGAGTTCCCATTCCATGCCTGGCCAGTCTTAATGAGGAGCTGATGGTTGTTTGCTGGCTGCCCAAGCCCCCCAGGAGCGACTCTCACCCCATGAGGGTGTGGCCATCCTGGGTGAGGGACTGATAGCTTTTTTCAGGCTGGACACGGCCCCCCACTGACTCAAGCTCCCAGCAAGGCTGACTGGAAGCAGGTATCTGAGATTTACTTATTTTCTATAATTAAAACTTTGTTGTCTTGAGCCACAGACAACCAAGGCAGGCATAAAGCTTGCTTTCATCCATTGTCGGGGCAACCAAGCCTCCTGCTTGCTTCAGCTCAGTAGCTGCCGGTGGCCATCTTGGTTGGGTTAATTTGCATATAGTCACTCTGATTGGCTGGTGGATGTGGCTTGGGATGTAGCAGAGTGACACCAATTTGCATATTTCTCTTTTATTAGTGTAGATATATATGCAAATGCACACATACATTTGAGAGATGAATTCTATGTTTTAGACTTGATCAATGGGAAAATGGTGGTGCTATTTATTATGAAGGGGAAGAATAAGAAAGAGTTTAAGTTTGGTCAAGTTAAATCTGAGATTTTCTTTATATATATATATATATATATATATATATATATATATATATATATATTTACATATCAAGTAGGCAGTGGGATAAACAAAGTGTTTAGTGGAGAGGCCAAGGATATGCAAATCTGGGAGTTATCTGCATACAGATAGTATGTACAACCCAAAGCCTAGAGGAGTTAACTAAATAGAAAAGAAAAGATGCCTTGGACAACATTTAGCAGTCAGCTAGGTTATGAAGACCTAGAAAATAGATTGGAAAGTAGCTAGTGAGTCAAAGGAAAACAGGTCATTGTAATCTTATGAAAGTCTATAGTGAGGTCAAGGAATATGCAGGTATAAATGTTACCATCTCATTTATCACTGAGATTATTGGTGATATTTATTCATCCCTTATACTTTTCCTGAGTTCCTATTTTCCTGACATTGGGCATGTAACATAATAAATGAACATTAGATATTTGTGGAACAGGTAGAAGGGAAAAAGGAAGAAAAGGAGGTAGGGAGAAAGGAGCAAAATTAGAAAAAGGTGGCTGAATAAAAAACAAACCATCATAGTAAATTATACCTTCTTCTTGCCTAGACAAAAAGTGGTCTTTGATTTTATGGATGTTTGGTTAGGGAATGGAATCACAGGCTCATGGGCAGCAGACATAGGATCAGGGCTCTAAGCAGCAGGATATAGCGATCCCAGTTCACCAGTAGCACATCAGTGCTTTAACTCGAAGAACTATACGGATCTCCAATAAATAGTCAAAGGCAGTCTGCAGACCGGTTGCAGAAGACTTCCTTCCTTTGCCACTGGGACTGGGAGTTCCTTCATTCCTTTGTCTCTTTTCACGGAAATGACTCCTTGGCAGGATGCCCAGCCTTGCAGCCTGGAGCAAGGGTAGCATGGAATTTTCTCCTGCTTTCTCTCGAACTCTATTCAGGTGGCTATGGTTTGGGATTGGCCGTTATTTTAAAGAAATTAGGAAATAAACAAAGACTGAGCAGCTGCTTTGACACTGAAGACAAACTGCCTTCAAAATGCTAATTGACACCTACCTGGCAAAGAACAAGATAATTCAGTTTCTCCACTTATGCAATTGTGGATCTTTTGGACATTGCAGTGCAAAACAGTGAGACAGCAGACATCTGTTGGGTACTAGTTATTAAATTCTCTTAATGCTTCCATGTAATTCTTATTTTAATTATTTTTCTTTTCAATTACTGTTGACATTCAATATTATTTTAGTTTCAGGTATACCGTATAGTGATTAGATATTTATATAACTTACAAAGTGGTCCCCCTTGATATTTCCAGTATCCAAGTAATACCGTACACTTATTGCAATATTATTGACTATATTTTTTATGCGGCACATTATATCTCCATAACTATTCTGTAACTATCAATTTGAACTTCTTAATCCCTTCACCTTTTTCACCCATTTCCCCAACACCCCTCCCATTTGGCCACCAGAAGTTTGTTTTCCCTGTGAGTTTCCTTCTGTTCTATTTGTTTAGTTTTTCAGATTTCACATATGAGTAAAATTGTATGGTATTGGTATTTCTCTATCTGAATTTTACCATTTGTGAGAACATGGGTGGACCTAGAGGTTATTATGCCTAACTGAAATTTCTACTTTTATTTGGATGTTTCTTTGGCACAAGTGTAGTTTTTCAGTTAATTTGGTCTAGTAGTGACATATCCCTTCCCAGCCCCTGCTGGACAGCTTCCCTTGTACCTGCGGAGAGACTAATTAGAACCCAGCATCTTTGATTTTCTTTGACACAGTCCTTTGTTGTTGTTGTTAGCTTTATTGGGGGACATTATGGAACTCTGTGAGAGTCTGCATAATCTATTGACTTCTTCCCTAGTAAAAGGCAGATGCATTCCAAATTTTACCATTTGAGGGAGTTTATCAACCCTATTTATAGACAGAGCAATTCAGAAACTCTGACAGTATGGATAAGACAACCTGGCATCAGAATCACCGTGGACCTTAGAAGATTACTGAACACGTGGCTTCCTTGGTCATGCGAAATCAGAATTTCTTTGTTTGTTAAAGGTTTGAAACCTCTTGATAGCACACCCTGCCTGAGTAATCTGCCCAGGGACACATGAGCCCCAGATTAAAGGTCTTCGTTAGCTGTGCCCTCTCTAAGGAGTCCTGTTCTTAAACAACAAAAATACTCGTTTACTTAATTCCTTTTCCTCGCCTCTTCACGCTCTTCTTCTCCCATCACTATCCTCCACCCCTTATACACACACACTACTTAAGTGAACATTTACAAGGGCCCTCGTGTGCACACCGCCCTCTAGTGGCTGCCACGATCACAGCAGCTTCAAGCTTGCTTTCATTAAATAAAGCAAGCACTGGTTTGAAGCATTGAAAACGTAATCATCTTTTAAATCTTGGCTCTTTCCTTCCTAATTAATACTAGAAAACAAACACTGATTTGGCCACCTGTCACTTCTGACGGGCTTGGGAAGATAAATATGGCTAATCCCAGGAACTTGGTTCTCAACCTGAGGCACAGGCTGTATCTGACACAACATTGCCTCAGAATGGGAACTTTCTAGCACAAAGCCTCTATTTTGTCATGACTGTCTTCCTAACTGACACACACTTTTAGACCCATCTTTTTTTCTAACTCCCCTTTTCAGTCTTAAGCAGTTGCTTGAGATATGATTTTTCCTTAGAAGCAATTAAAGGTGGATTGTGTTCCAAAAAACCAATTTGCAAGTCCTTTGTTTTAAACTTGGAGCACATCGTAGTAATTGTACATAAATGATGGTGTGCCATTTCAACTCTGAAGACCTCTTTCACCCATCACAGTGGGAATAACATTATCTCTTGATTCTGAGAAAAGGGACCATGTGTTATGGATATGGTGACTATTTTCTGCATCTTTCTTGGTTTGTACCCCTAGTAAAACATTGTCTTTATAAACCATTAGAATATCCAGGAAGTTTTTGACATCTTTCTGACTGCCTCTTACATTCAAACATGGTAGGAAAATCAATTAATAGGGGCTGTTTATAAATTTGATGTTAACAAATCAGGATATGCTACACCAGAAAGAAGGAAACAAGTCAGCTTTTTTTTTTTTGTAAGTATTGTATTTTATTTGTTATCAAAAGGAGTTTCTGAGCTGTTAAAGAAACAGGCAGTCAAAGGTAATGGTCACTCACTCAGAAGGAAAAGCCCTGAGCAGATAAGTAGATTAACTGTGAATTAGTCTGGAGGCAGCTCATTTGAAAACCCCTTTAGCCATTTATTCCCACACAAAGGTTGTGAGCTTTGGGCAGCAGAAGAAATGATTTAGCATTAAGAAGGGTGAAGTAGAATCATCTGAGTTCAAAGCAAATAGCAGAGCAAAATTTTAAAGGATTAATGAACCTATTCTAAACAGCAAGTAATTCCAAGCTTGTGTAGCTGAGACTGGAAGCTTTGCCACTACAAGGAAGAAATACAGAAGCAAATAGTAATTTGGAATTAGAAGGCAATTACCTAGTACATCAGGGTTTGGTGTTTTAAATTTTTTTCTAGTTTTAGCTTAAAATCAAATCTGAAGTTTAGGCTGTAAGAAAGCCTGAGAGACCATGTTGTCATGTGTTAAAAAGTAATTAATTACACACCATCGTTTACATTAGTGAGTATGCAATGTGTTGCCTAATGTAAAAGATTCATAACTCCTTCCTTGTCTCTTTCATCTTAAAGCATTTATGTCCACCCCAGATCTTTACTCTGAGCTCTAGACTTTAAATAAGCATTGCAAACTGCAAATGTCAGAATTTGATCTCCTGATCTTCACCCCCCATCCCCTAAATCTGCTCCTGCTGCAGTCTTTCCCTTCTTGGTTAACGGCAATTCTTCTGTAGTAGCCTAAGCCCAAACCTGTGGAGCTATCTCCGAATCCTCACCTTACCTACCATCCATCAGGAAATTCTGATGACTCTTTCTTTAAATATACCCATATCTGCCTCTATCTGTGACTCCTGATCTCAGCACCATTATCTATTTCCTGGAAGATTTCTGTAGCATCCTAACCGGTCTTCCTGTGTGGGGGGTTGTTACCACTTCTGGAGCTTCCCCCAGGGTAATTGAAAACGGCCCCCTATGGAATGGAATACTATGCTACTATGAAAAAGAAGGAATTCTTACCATTTGCAGCAGCATGAATGGAACTGGAGAGCATTATGCTAAGTGAAATAAGCCAGTCAATGAAAGAAAAATACCACATGACATCACTCATTTATGTATAATAAAGACCATTATAAACTGATAAACAAAAATAGGTACAGAAGCAGAGCAGCATCAAACAGACTGTCAAACTACAGCAGGAAGGCTGGGGAGGGTTGGGCGGAGGGTAAGAAATCAACCAAAGGACTTGAATGCATGCATATAAGTATAACCAATGGACACAAAACAATGGGGGGTAGGGGAGGCCGGGGGAAGGTCAAGGAGAAAAAAAAAGAAGACATATGTACTACTGTTTGTAATCTTTTAAGCAATAAAACAAAATTTAAAAAAAAGAAAGAAAAAGAAAACGGGCTCCCATACAGGTACCGCAGGGAGAGATCAAGGAAAAGGCAGACCACTCCAAATGGCAGGTGGCAGGTTTAATAAGCAAGGAAACTTATGAGGCTGGTCTTGAGCATCCACAAGAGCTGCAAGAGTAGATCGAGGCATTGACTCACCAGAATCCTGAGAGTTTATATAGAGCCTCAGTCATGCACCAAGTGCAGACAGTCTCAACACACATTTTTATCTCAAGGCTGCATCCTTGGAGCAGCTTCTGGAGGCAGTGAAGGCAAGCAGAACACACATTTCAAAGCCAGGGGAGGACCTTCCAATTGCCTGGGTCTAGCTCTGTGGTTCAGAGTCAGTCATGCCTTCTCAATGATGTTCCTCAATACCGTGTCTACTGCTGACATGATCATTCCATGCTCAACAAAGTAGCAAGAGAGATCCTGTTAAACATACATGAGGTCATGTCATTCCTCTGCTCCCAATCTCCAAAAACTTCATATCTCTCGCCAAGTGAAAGGAGAAGAAAAATCACAATAGCCTGTAAAGCCCAGAGGGTTTTATTAGTCACTTCGCAGACCTCATCTGCTGCTATACTTCTCCCGGCTCACTGTCTCTAGCACCCTGGCCTCTTTGCTATTTGTCCAACATGCCAGGGCTGCTCTCTCCCAGGGCCTTTGCACCTGTGTTTCCTGGAACTCTTTTCTCCCTAGACATCTGTCTGGCTACGTCTCTGATCTTTTAAAATATTTACTCATTTAAATCTTCCTGGACCACTCTATATAAAAATATAGTTCCATACCTCCCAGCCACCCCCAACACTCCCCACTCACTGTCCATGCTCTATTTTTCTCCGCAGAGCCTATCTATTATATATTGTTCTTATTGATTTTGTTCATTGTCTGTCTCATTCATCTAGGACATAGGCTTCACTGGAACTGAAAGGTTCAGGGTTGGGCTGGGCTCACACAGAATGGACTCAAGGCTCAGTGTAATCAAAAGGATATTTATTCCAGGCACCTGAGTGCAGATGGTCTGACTCAAAAAAGAGTCTGAATTGGGGAGGGAGCAGGCTTTTTATACTCAGGGAGAGCTGCAGATGGGGCTTTGGCTTGACCCAGATATCAGGACCATGCCCCATGGTAGTTTTATGGCCTTTTCCTTTGTCCTTATGCTGGCGCCAGACTTCCTTTCTTGGGGGGCTATGCAGGAGTGATGGTCTTCAGGAATTTCTCTAAAATAACCATTCAAGGGGAGCATGTTTGTGCAAGGCTCAGCCTAACAGAATGAGCTTTCACTTTCACGTTTGTTAGATTTTGTAAGGCTCAAGCTTTGTGTTCTCCAGTTAACCCTTTCGGAAACAAGATATTATATTTCCTCTTTTTATCACAGATGAGTCCCCAGCACCTGGAGCAGGCCTTCAAAAGTATTTGCTAAATAAAGTACTTCTCCCATTTATGATTGCAATTACCTACACAGACAGACACTGGAACAATAGTTCTACTTGTTGTACCTCACATTACCACAGAGTAAGATAAGAGATTCTATGGGACTTGCTCTCCATATTATAGGAGCCCTTTTAATTTAAAGAAATTCAGTTAACATAGAAGTCTCCCTCTCCCCAGATTTCTCCAATCCCTCTATTAAATGAGGTCAAAGCAAACCCAGAGATCAGAAAGGATGTGAATGACCCTGGAAGAGCAGGTAAACAGGAGTCCCTCTCTGATCTAAAATCTCAGATGTAGTAAAGTCATTTTTATCCCCTTTTCCCTCTAGAACAGGCATCCTCAAACTACGGCCTGCGGGCCACATGTCAGGTGTTTTTGCCACTGCTGCCTGTCCTGCTTAAAATAAGATATGTGCAGTGTACATAGAATTTGTTCATAGATTTTTTAAACTATAGTCTGGCCCTCCAACAGTCTGAGGGACAGTGAAATGGCCCCCTGTTTAAAAAGTTTGAGGACCCCTGCTCTAGAACAACAGAAACCTGAGCCTGCATGTTTGTGTGTGTCCCACTGATCAACCTGAAGATAGATACCCAGAGACTGCTTGGGAGGAAGGAGATGCATTTGAAAACCCCAGGGGGGTGAATGGGCATCAGATGTGCTTCTCTCAAAAGTCAAATCATACAATGAGGTCAAGAAGGCAAGGATTTTAGCGGGATCCAGAATAGTATGAGGGGGGCAGGAATCAGAGGGAGGAAATAGGTTTTGGCCAGATAAATGGAAGATGGAAGAAGATAGATGGGTAAGGATAACTTCTAAAGAATCTCACACCTGTGATGAAAAGATCTGTTCTGATTTTACCATGTCCCCCTAGATAAGGTAATGCAGTGATCAGAATGGGGGCTTCCCAAGGCAGATGGCCTTTTCTCCCTGTATGTCTCAGAATATGGTCTTAGAAATGACTCATATGCGTTATCTGTCAGACTATAAGATATAAAAGTGAAGATTCCTGCCCCCCCCACTTAGAATAACTGATTCAAAACAATGTCTAAAAACTATTTTTAAAAGTCTTCCAGATAATTCTTGTAAACTGTGAATCCATAGGAGTGTATTTAGCCATCAAAGCATCCAAAGTGGCTCAAAACCATCTCTGAGAGGAAATAAGTGCTGGGAATTATATTATGGCAGTCCAATTTCCAAACTGCATTCCGACTTCTAATGAATGCTAATAGTGAGGAGTGGGGTTGAAGACTCTCTTGGTGCAAAAGTTTGTTAAATACCATTATTTAGGGTTCCTCAGAGTCAAAGACAGTGTGTGCTGCTTGTTGTATACCATGAAAGAGAAAAACAGGCCATGTTTTCCACACTGTATTTTTACTGTTATGCCTCTGAATCAAGCAGAATTATGCAGAATGAGTTTTCTAGAAACATATTTGATTAACATTGGCCCAGTGTTGTGGCATTTGTAAGACAGAATTTATTACAGTTGTAATGACATCTGAGGATGCCACAAACATTTCACATTGTGCAGAACACTGAGAACATTAAAATTTACATGGTAAGACACCCGTGCTCACCCTTAGTTGTTTGCACACGGGTAAATTCTGATCAAATGTGTTCTCACCACCAAATTCATTTACCTTTAAAAGGAGACTCAGGAGAGGGCAAAGCTTCGATCAGAGGAATAATTTACAAAAGATCCTTACTTGACAAAAGCAGGACCTAGGATGGGTGAGAGTTCAGAGTAGCTGGGCCTTCCTGTTGGTTCTCAAAGCAATCACCTGCTTCACCTTCCCATAGATCCAGCTCTGACCAGTCTCTCCAAAGTTCTGGAAGGAGGTTATTTAAAAATCTCTCCTCCTCTTTCATCAGCCACCACGTCATTAATATGCTCTCTAGAGAATGAAGAATGAGTACATGGATACTGGCTTCCTGGTCAGACAAAGTGGCGGGTTTTTTCTTGTGCTATGTGTAAGGGGCAATTCTTTGAGGCCTTTTCCATCTTGCTTTCTTCCTGAAAGTTAAATTTCTCCTTTTGGAAGATATTTCCATATACTTTCTGATTTATGTCCCCGGCTTACCTCTACCTTTCTCTTTCTGTAAGTCTCCCTCCACCCGGACACACACCTCCCTCCTTCTCTGTCTCCCTCCTTCATTTAGATTAAACTATATGGTCAAGTTCAGTTTCAGTGTAAGAATAGTGCAGCCTTAGGCAAAACAGTGAGTAGTTGAAGTGATAGAAGGATAGTGTGGGCTCTAGTGTCAGACCAGATATGCCTCATATATCACTTGTTGTCTAGAGAGTTACTGAAAAGCTATGGGTACCATGAAAGAGGGTGGTATCTAATTGGTGGGAGTATAGGGAGCATTATTGAAGCAGCATCTATGAAAGTGCCTGAAATTATCTTTCCTTTACCTTCTACCTCTTCTTTTCTCCTTAATACTTGACTAAAGGAGATATCTTCTTGATTACCCCCCAGAACTCCCCCCCCCACGTGGGTTCTTCAAGGTTGCCCTTGCTGATTTCATTCTTTAGTCCAGGAACAGGGTTGCCAGTAAGTTTCCTCTAAAGCCACACCCCAAAAGCTCAGTAGCGGCTGCCGAGAGAGCCGTATTGAGAGGAACAGAGAGTCCGGGTTAGAGCTCTAGGATAGGAGCATCATGATTGGTTGGTAATGTTGTCTTTCACATGAGAAGGACATTGCAACATATGAATCTGCCAGTCCTACACCAAACCTATTTCTTCTATTTTTCCCCAAGTAGTTTTAACTATGCTGACGCCACCTTCTTGGGCTCTTGCTGTGGCCTTCCAAAACAGCATATTTCTCCCTGAGTGCATTCCCAAGATGCCAGTTTTGGCAGATGGTACCCTGTGTAAGTCCTTGCAGGGACACGTGCACATGCACAGGCTAGGTCTACATCTAATAGTGGGATTCCATGCAGTGTCCTTACAACGGTTGCCTGGGCCCCATTATTGAACTCCTGCCACGCTGCACGAAAGCCACCATAGACACTGAGTAAAGAAGGTGGGGCTGTATTCCAATACAACTCTACTTACAAAAAGTATGAAACTCATTTAACTCAGAAACACACAGTGAATGAGATCTCTGACTCAGTTGCTGACCCTGCAGAAAAGCTACATTTCTGTGCACACCAACTCACCTGTATTCCGGTCGCCGGGATACAAGAATTGGCCCTGCTGCTGACACAGGAACATGCCTTAGGTTCTGTGACCTCCAATAAACTGTACTCAGAGCATGACCCTTGCTGTCAGGTGGAGGTAAAGGGAACAGGATAGGAAGGGGCCAAGACCTATTTCTGCTTCTGCCTAAGAATAACCCTAGAGGTAATTATACAAATGTGAAACAAAGGGTAGAACTTGTACAGGCTTTTCACACACATGTAGCTTTATATACACATACACAATAGGTGTTTAAAAATTTGTTTGAAAAATCCACAAAATAGAAAACTTGACACTAATTTATAGGACAGATGTTCTAGCAAAGTACTGTTGAGTTCCCAGGGGACCCCCCCTTATTGCTGAAGATACACCTGGCCACACAGCAAGTACAAGAAAGTTCACCTGAGGGAGTCCGCGTGTGAAAAGGAGGCAGCCAATGGTGCTAAAACAGACTGTCCTGCTTTCCAGTGCTTTTCTGACCTGGAAGTTCTGCCTGTGGTTTACAGAAAAATCCTCTGTTGTTATTCCTCTAATCCACAGGAAGCACCGCAGACTGCTACAAGTCACATAATGAGTGGCAGGTCAGTGCTTGGGACAGAAGACACAGATGTGAGGGCTAATATTGTCACAGACTTTTAAGGCTGTGTTTACCTCAATCGTGCTGATAAAAATACGTTCCAGGAAGAAAATAGTTGATTCACTGCAAAGGTTTATTTCAGGAGTGAGTTGATGCTATTTTTTTTCTAATTTTAAAAAATATGTTTTTGATTTTAGAGAGAGATGAAGAGAGAGAGAGAAAGAGAGAGAGAGAGAGAGAGAGAGAGAGAGAGAGAGAGAGAGAGAGAGAAACATCGATGCGAAAGGGAAACATCCATTGTTGTCTACCATATGTGTATCCTGACCAGGGACTGAACCCTCAACTTATGTATATGCCCTCAGTGGGAATCAAACTGGTGACCTTTTGGTGCATAGTGTGATGCTCAACTAACTGAGCCATACCGGGCAGGGCTTTTTTTTTTTTTTTTTTTTTTCTAATTTAATATACCAAAGAGTTATAGTTACAAATACCTGTTTAATAGGCACTCTCATAAATCACATTTTTAACTAGTAAGGAAAAGAGAAAATAAGATGATTAAGACATTATAAAGCTAGCTTTCTGTATATTTCAATAAGTAATTATTTAAGAAAAAAAATACTACATATGTTTTATGATCTAAAATAATGAGCTAAAGCTTCCACACACACAGTGCTCCAGCTCTAAGAGATTCTATCACCATGATAGACATCCTTTTAAGTATCAACTTCCAAGCATACACGGAGGATCTCTAAACAAGGGCTTCTAGCAGACACCAATTCCATGTCTTACACAAAAAATTAACACTTGCTCTAAGCTCCTATTTAGTTCATTTTAGTGGGCTTTATGATATCTTCAAAAACTGTATTATCCTTCGAATCTCAATTTATTGCCTTTCAAATCTATTTGGCAGATGTTAAAGGTGAAAACTGATAAAGCTCAATGGAGCATGGATTCAGAAAAATTGAAAACGGAGTGGGTATTATTTCCAATTTAGAAATAAGCTAATAGAAGTTATTTTGTTGCACTAGACTATACCCTTGACTCCTCTCTCCCATTGGAAAGCTTCTTGGATTACAAACCCTCCAGCTATCAATAATAAGTCTATGATATGCATTTGACTAGAATCAATTACATTCTAATCGCTAGAATAAAAACGCGAGAATCCAGCTATGAAAAGAACACATTTATAGAAGAAAATCCACAGTCTAAAGGAAACATAATTTTCAGTGTCAACTTTAACTTGCAAAGATGGAGAGCAAAATGTTCTCTGAACGTTGAGAAGATAATTTTCTGTTATCACCAAAGTTTTGTGCGTGTTTCTTCTCGGGTTATCAAATCTTTTTTTCTGTAATGAATAGTAATGCTTATAGCACTTTAAAAGCAAAACACCTCTGGTGTCTAAATTAACTGAGATTCTTTATCCATATTTAATATTTAGCAAGTTTTGAAGAAGCACCTATTGCCATTTTGGTATATTTTGAAGGCATTCATTTCTATGAAGCGTCTCATCCTCCAAGTTCAGTGAGACAGTAAGCTGTGGTCTCAAGTCTCCTCTCAGCACATATGAAAGAGACAGGCATTTTGGTATAATGTACACCCGGTCTTCTCTGATGTTAACTTAAGTTTTATCACAAAACTGCAGGAGCTGCAGCTTGATGTTGCCCCATGGTTCCTGCCCTGAAGTGTCAGGCAGATAGGCCACGCTGTGCCAGTCAGTTTCAGCCTGTTAAAGCTCAGGGAGCAAGGCAAAGAAAAAGTGATGGAAGGCTGATAGTTGAGGATGATTTATAAGTAGGCTGCATAGCTCCCACTTCAGGATCTGTCCAGAGAGTGGTAAAAGGAAGGAAAATTTCCATTTGCATAGTTTCTTGTTTGACTTCCAAACACCTGGTGGAGATTGGGAAGTCTAAAAGAGAGGATGCCCTTTCTAAAGAAGATGTATGAAAAAGCAAAGAGTAAGTGTTGTCTATATAGTAATCAACTACTGGCTGTGTTGCCTATGACAAGTAATAGTGCGTGAGGAAGACTTCCAAATCAGCTACTGTTTGGGCCATCCTTGTCTATAAAGTGGGAATGCTACTGAAATTCACTCCATAGAGATTTTCTAAGAATGAGATGAAATGCCCAGCAGGGTGCCTGGTGCCTTGGTGTTCTGAATCCATTATCTTTTTATTGCTCCTACTCTTTTTTTTTCTTTTTTCTTTTTAATATCTTTATTGTTCAGATTATTACAGTTGTTCCTCTTTTTTCCCCCATAGCTCCCCTCCTCCCAGTTCCCACCCCACCCTCTGTCCCCATCCCGCCCCCATCCTCATCCATAGGTGTACGATCATTGTCCATTCTCTTCCCACACTCCCAACACCGTTTACTCCCGAAAATTGTCAGTCCACTTTCTTTCTATGCCTCTGATTCTATTCTATTCACCAGTTTATACTGTTCATTGGATTTCTTATTCACTTGATTTTTAGATTCACTTGTTGATAGATATGTATTTGTTGTTCATAATTTTTATCTTTATTTTTTCTTCATCCTCTTCTCAAAGGATACCTTTCAGTATTTCATGTAATACTGGTTGGGTGGTGATGAACTCCTTTAGCTTTTTTTTGTCTGTGAAGCTCTTTATCTGACCTTTAATTCTGAATGTTAGCTTTGCTGGGTAAAGTAATTTTGGCTGTAGGTTCTTGCTGTTCATCACTTTGAATATTTCTTGCCACTCCCTTCTGGCCTGCAAGGTTTCTGTTGAGAAATCAGCTGACAGTCGTATGGGTCTCCCCTTGTAGGTAACTAACTGCTTTTCTCTTGCAGCTTTTAAGATTCTCTCCTTGTCTTTTGCTCTTGGCGTTTTGATTATGATGTGTCTTGGTGTGGTCCTTCTTAGGTTCCTTTTGATTGGGGTTCTCTGCACCTCCTGGACTTGGAAGTCTATTTCTTTCACCAGGTAGGGGAAGTTTTCTGTCATTATTTCTTCAAATAGGTTTTCAATATCTTGCTCTTTATCTTCTTCTGGTACCCCTATAATTCTGATATTGGTACGCTTGAAGTTGTCCCAGAGACTCCTTACACTATCTTCAAATTTTTTGGTTCTTTTTTTCTTTTCTTTTCTTTTTTCTTCTGTCTCTTCCGGCTGGGTATGTTTTGCTTCTTCATATTTCATATCTTTGACTTGGTTCTTGTGATCCTCTCGTCTACTGTTTGATCTCTGTATATTATCCTTTATTTCAGTCAGTGTATGCTTAATTTCTAGCTGGTCCTTTTTCATATGCTCGAGGGTCTCACTAAATTTATCGGCAGTCTCTAGGATATTCTTGAAAAGTCTTATAACCATGGTTTTGAACTCTATATCTAGTCGTTTGCATTCCTCCATTTCTGTCTTTTGTGATCTGCTTCTTAGTCTCCGCATTTTGGCTTTCTGTTAGGTGTCTTATAGGGCCCAGTGATTCAGCCTCCCCAATCACCTGGGGTGGACATTCTTGTTGTATGCCTTTGAAGGCTGCACAGTCTTGTAGTTATCACTGGGAGGTATCACTGGGAGGAAATGATCTGCAGGCTTTTCTCCTCGTTGTTTGGGGTTTGGATCTTTTGGAGTTCTGCCCCGGCTGCAGACCCTTAGGTTATGCTGAAGGCTGGCAGGCACACAGCTTGGGCGGGGCTGTAGGTGGGGTGGGTGGGGTCTCAGAGTCACAGGGCAGATCAACCCACAATGGCTGCTTTTCTGCGGCTGATGCCGCAGCCCCTCCGGGTTTGGTGTCCCCAGATCTCCGTGCCAGTGATTCCTGTGAACAGCACCACCAGAAAACCGCTAGTCTTCAGCCCCGCTGCCCTGCAGCCAGCGCCGTACTCAGTGCGACCCCGGGAGTCCACAATCTCCTTCCCAGCCGTGAACCCGACCGAGCGCAGCCGCCGCTCCCCTTCACCCGTGCCACTGTGCCGCCGTGCCGCCACCTCCGTTCCGCACGTCCGTCAGTACCTTTCAGTTTTGGCACATGGAGCTTCCACTCAGTCTCAAAGCACTCCTTCTCTTGCCTTCTGGTTGTAAAGCTTTCCCTCCCTTGGTTCTGAAGGATGGCCATTTATCTGTATAGTTGTATTTAAAAATATAGTTGTGAAGGCTGCGCATTTAGGTATATACCTCATGCCGCCATCTTGGTTCTCCCGCTCCTATTCTTTTATTCCCACCAGAGAAAATCATAATATTTATTGGGCATTTAATATGTCTCAGGCACTATGGCAGGCTTTACATTCATCATCATCTGTAATGCACAAAACAACTCTGTGAAGTAGGTGCTCCTTTAATTTCCATTTAGCAGAGGAAGAGGCTAGGACTCAAGAGGAGCTCAAAGGTTAGCCATGGGTTGGAGATTTGGACATATATCTGTTAACCCAGAGGTTCCTGAAGCATCTGACTTTGGAAAACTAGAAGGTGTAAATTCTGATTCCACAGGCAATCCTGGGAGTGGCTGGGCTGCTGCAGAGTGAAACAGTGTTTAAAACTTTGGCCAATTTCCTTTGTAAGCCCCATTTCCACAGCTAGTTATACTCAGGGTTTTCTGGTCTGTTTCTCTCCGTATGTGTATTGAAAGGTCTCATACTTTAAAAAGATTGTCTGCAATTTTAACTGAATACACAGCACAGAAGGGAAATCTTATCAGAAGATAATAGAGGGAACCCTTCATGTTGAAGTAGGAAATGACCATTCTGTAGCTACATGCCCATATTTTCATAATAACATTTGCATTTATACAGCCCCTGAAATGTAAGGGACGCTTAGGACTTGGTAAATGCTACCTCAATCAAATCGGAATGCAGGAGGCTTGACAAGTGGATGAGTATCATGGCCCTAATTTTATAGGAAAGGTCACCAGGGTGAGGTCAGATCATATCTTAATTCATATTTGTGTAAGGAACTGTAAGGAAAGATTGAAAATGCTATTCTTGACTTTTAAATGATTGACTAGCATTTATGAAGTACAGGCTGCTGACACCAGTTGAGGAATGAAGACTGTATGTGATTTTGTTTTCTATAGAAGCACAGAGACCCTGAGCAAGTGGCTACCGAGCCATCAATCAAGAAGTATTTATGCTGGGTCTTTGGTATTCTGAGAAGATTCTAAATATTTGTGCATTGTAATTTCTTCATCTGAAATATAGTAATAATATAAACACCTGCCTCATTGAGTACTTTTAAGAATTAAGTGAAATAATGCATGTTAAAGCATTTTGTAAATGTGAGAATATACAAACATCGTACATTTTATTCAGAAAATTAAAACCTTTTTTGAGCATAATCCACTAGGTAATGGGAATCCAAAGACTAACCTGTAGGTTATTTTACCCTCAAGCATATTACTATTAAATAGAGACGACATGTATCTTACCTAAACAGTTAAAATTCATTGTGAAAGCTGCTACCATAGATTCACAGACAAAGCAAATTGGTGCTATAGAAATAAGGATCACAATTAATTCAGGGCAAGGAGGTCATTTGTTAAAGAAGTTTTAGGTGAGAGCATTATACTGAGCTTTCTTTGAAAGCTGTGATGGAAATTTTTCAGGAAGAAAATATTCTAGGTAAGGACATCCTCGATGGAAGGACTGTGTGAGCGTCAATACAAAAGCATAACAAAGCACTGCTTTCCTGTGACTGATCAAAGGCGCATGAGGAACTAGGAGGAAAGGAGTTTAAAAGATAGGTTTGAAGGTTGAATGAAGTCTTTTGGATATGATACTTCGGAGTTAGAGCTTTATCTTGAATACTGTCATGAAATATTTCCAGCAGGGAAGCAACACTTTTTTTTTTTTTTTTTTGAAGTTAGGTAAGAGTAACAGTGATACTGTTCCTGCCCTTACGGTATTTATCTTCAGACTGAGAAGTTCATATCTATGAGGAGGTCATATCCAAATATACACAGGCATGTTGGCTCCTTAACCATCTTCAGCATCAGGACCAGTTCCTGGAGCTTCATCTGAAGTGTGCATATAGTGACAAAATCAGTTTACTGCTCAAGAGATTCATGAGGTCTTATCTGCTGATGATAGTTTATGCTCATATCCCTTTTCCTCAGGTTTCTTACTGTACTTACATTCATTATCACTAAGTTGTTTTTATAGTTTTGTGTCTACTTTGTCTCCTTCACTAGACTAGAGATTCCTCTTTGGTGGAACTCTGATGTATAGTGTTTCTAGAATTGACACAAGACACTGGGGTCACTAGGGAATATCTAAGAATTGTTCTTAAATTTTTTCTTAAATTTCTTAAGTATTTTTCTTAAATTTTGTCTTTAATTTTTGAAAAATGATTTTTGAAATATGGAGTACCTTTATGTTTATCAAAGTTACAAAGATAATACAGAGATTTTCTTTATGCTCCTCAAGCAATTTCAGTCCCTAATATCATGTTACCATCTTACGTTACCATGGTACATTTGCCAAAACGAAGAACCCACATGGTTCGTTACTGTTAACTACACTCCATCCTGTTTTCCACCAGTTTTTTTAGTCAATGCCCCTTTTTTCTTCCAAGATAAAATCCAGAATGATGTTTCTGTTCATAGTTTGAAGATAAGCGTATAAACCTACGCCTTTGATCATCTTAATGATCACATTATAACAAAGCCTTGGTGCCTGGTATTGATGGCCATGTTTGAATTTATAATCATAACAAATAATATCAATTTTATCGCCCCAGATTAATGAATAGAAGACAGAAAGTTACTGCACAGAAAAAGGATGCAGTCACTAAGTAAACACCAAAAGATGTCACTGCCTTAACCATGGCCACACAGAAATAAAACAGAGAAAAGCAATCAGAAAACATATTTCTTTATTAATTATACAGGTTATCCAGCACTAACCAGGTGTAGCATCTTACATCCAGGTAGAACAATTAACAAAATAGACAAAGCATCTCTCACCTTTTCTTCCCTTTCTTATCCCTTCCCCCACCTCTGTCCTCTCCTTTCCTCTCCACGCCTCTCTTATTCTCTCTCTCTCTCTTTCTCTCTCTCTCTCTCTCTCTCTCTCTCTCTCTCTCTCTCTCTCTCTTTCTCCCTGAACTTACATTATATAAAACATGACAGTATATGCATGTCAAAAAGCAAAGGAACCTTCCTTAGTAATATTTTCTATATTCTATTTATAAATAGTGATTTTGCTTTCAAAAATAAATACCATTAATTATACTTAATTTTGTTGATTCTAATTTTATTGGATTTTCAACCTAATTTGCATTTAATCTTTAAATTTATTTTATAGCTGTGTATTTATAGGTCTTTAAGCATTAGTAATTTACATCTGACTAATAGTATAAATTGACATAATTTTAATGAACTCAAATTACATTTACTTTATTCTCTTTAAAAAGATCTTGAATTTGAAAAATGTTATTTAATGCAACATGCATATTGCTCATGTGGTAAACCTCTAAGATTATTAACAATAATAGGAAATATAGAACAATTAGCAATTTTGTGGGTTTCTATGTGGTTTTCCATTTCAAAGGCTACTATTTGGAAGGCTTATGCTTTATCTGTTAATATAGAAGTCTGAAGAACATAACAAGACAGAAGATTACTTTGTCATAATTCCCAACTGGTCCCACAAGGTGGACAGACCATTGTAGGCATGACTTACATGAATTTACCCTCGGGGAGGGTTTTGCCCTCCATTGCAGACCCACAAATATGATTCATACATGTGTAGAAAATAGGGATAAGTTTCTCTCTCTCTCTCTCTCTCTCTCTCTCTCTCTCTCTCTCTCTCTCTCTCACACACACACACACACACACACACAGTCACTCCTCACAATGCCTTATAGTTGATTTGTAATCAGAAGTCTGCTTTGGAGCACTAGAACCAGATCCAAGAGAATCTACTCTAATAAAAGCATAATATTAAAATTAACTGTTTCTCTGGGATGCCTAAACCATGCCCACCAGCCAAAGCCACACCCACCAGCCTATCAGAGCGGCTGTATGCAAATTAACCCAGCAAAGATGGCCTGCTGGCCAGCCCCAGGACAGCATGCAGGTGGGATTTGGCTGCTTCCCAGTTGCTGGGGGAGATGAGAAAAAGGTAAGACCCTGCCTGCCTGCTGTCCAGCGGCCACTTGGGGCTTGGCTGCTTGGCAGCCAAGGGGGAGGGGGAGATGTGGAGGAGTTAAGGCTGGCCCAGCAGTGGGACAATGCACAGGCGGGGCTTGGCTGCTTTGGGGTGGAGGAGGCGAGATCACCTAGGTGGTAAGACTCCGCCTGGGTGCTGACCCAGGTGACATACCTGAAGTGGCTGCCTGAGTCGGAGAGCCTGTTTCTGGCATCGCACGCCAGCGGCCACCTGTACCTGTACAATGTCAGCCACCCATGTGTGTCGGCACCCCCAGAGCACAGCCTGCTGAAGCAGGGGGAGGGCTTCACCGTCCACTCTGCCAAGAGCAAGGCACCCTGCAACCCGCTGGCCAAGTGGGCGGTGGGTGAGGGGCCCCTCAATGAGTTTGCCTTGTCGCCTGATCGCCAGCATCTGGCCTGCGTCAGCCAAGATTGCTGCCTGCGTGTCTTTCACTTGACTCCATGCTCCTGCGGGGGCTCATGAAGAGCTACTTTGGGGGCATACTCTGCGTGTGCTGGGGCCCTGATGGGTGCTATGTTGTGACGGGTGGTGAGGATGACCTGGTCACCGTGTGGTCCTTCACTGAGGGCCGCGTGGTGGCCCGTGGCCATGGCCACAAGTCTTGGGTCAATGCTGTGGCCTTCCATCCCTGTACAACAAGGGCCGAGGAGGCGGTGGCAGCCAGTGGTGATGCGGCACGGAGTGTGCAGGAGGAGGAGGAGGAGCCCGAGGTGGCCGGCCCAGGCTCCGATGGGGAAGACCTGCTCTCCCCAATGCCCAAGGCCGGCTCCATCACTTCCCGCTTCGGCTCGGCCGGCCAGGACACGCAGTTTTGCCTGTGGGACCGCACCGAGGACGTGCTTTACCCACACCCACCCCTGGCCCGCACTGGCACACTCCCCGGCACGCCTAGCCCCACACCACCCGCTGCCAGCAGCTCTCAGGTTGGGGAGCCCAGCCCAGTGTCCCTGCCCCGCTCACTGCCCCGCTCACTGCCCCGCTCCAGCAGCTTCCCACACCCCGCAGGCAGCGGCAAGGCGGGTGGGCCAGGCACAGTGACAGAGCCGGGCACTCCATTCAGCATTGGCCGCTTTGCCACACTCACGCTGCAGGAACGGAGATCAGGAAGTTGCCTGTGGCTAATCAAAATAAGACATACCATCCACAGTACACATAGGTTCTAATATATACATACTACGTTAAATAAGTTAATGATAAAATATTTCCTCATTAATTATACATGTAGTAAAGCGGAAGCATTCTGTTTATAATTCTGTGGTTAAAAGGTCTGTGTCAGAGCACTTGTAAAGTGTTTGTGGATTGAGACTCAGAGTTTGTGCTTTCTCAGAAGAGAATAGTCATCAAAAGGTCAAATAGTTGGTGATCTGTCACCTTTGTGACAGCCCTCCCATGGCAATGCATTTCTCTTTGCCTGGTGGCAGGTGAGTAGCTTGTCTTAGGGTCTCATAGTGTCTGTGTATAACCTAGAAAGATGCTCTAGCCCTTTAAGCCTCAATAAAGAGGTTTTTTTTTTCTGTTTTTTCTCCCTCTTGTTATATATCTCACTTTCCAATTTTTCACTAGAGTTAAGCTCTCTGACTCACAGTATCAAGTTGTGCATATGAGAGAGAAGATGGCAGCTACAATGCACTTTATGGAGAGTTATCTTCCAGGTTTTTTAGGAACTAAAGGTGAGGAACTGGGGGAAGTGAAGCAGAAATTTAGGTAGGGTATAATTAGATGCTTAGTTGTTTTCTACTTCTAATTCACTTACAAGCTCCAGTGGTATCTCATTTTTATATATAAAAAAGGACACTTAAATAGATAAGCTGTCTTTAAAACTATACTCAGGCCAACTAGTGTGACTCAATGGTTTAGCATTGATCTATGAACCAGGAAGTCATGTTTTGATTCCCAGGCAGGACACATACCCAGGTTGCTGACTTGGTCCCCATTGGGAGGCATTCAGGAGGCAGCCAATCAGTGATTCTCTCTCATCATTGACGTTTCTGTTTCTCTCTACCTCTCCTTTCCACTCTGAAATCAATAAAAATATATTTTAAAAAATTACAATCAAAGAATGTTTTCTGTAGGGGAAACTACTTCTGTGGAATTGGAGCCTTAAGACTACACAATTTTAAAACAGCTGAGCACCTAGGGGCTAGGTCTTATAGCCACAGTCAGAAAGAATAGTTTCAGCAAGTTTATAGTTACGTAAGCTGGACTCCAGGAGATGGGCATCCATCCCTGTCTGTGACTCCCGTCCAGGAATGCTGGAGAGATGAGCTGTGCCTGCATGGAAGCCATAGGCCCCAGGCAAAAGGCAACATTTCAACCAGTGTTCCCCTCCTTAAATGTATTTGTAGAAGATGACAAAGCAAGAGAATTCTGTCAAAGGGGGAGGGGGAGGTGAGTAGAAAAAGAGGAAAGAAGCTGGAAGGAAGAGCTTCAGGGATATATATATATATATATATATATATATATATATATACACACACACACACACACACACATATGAAATCATGCAGAAAAACAATGAATTGAAGACAGACCAAACCTTCTCAGCACTGTGTACTATCTCTCAGAGCTCCTTTCTCTCCTTCCTTTATCTTTCTCCCTTCCTTGAAGTTTGTCTTCAGAGCTCCTTTTTTTTTACGTGTAAAGTTATGGGTTTGATTTTGGATTCACTGTTCCATAGGATTAACGTGTTTTTAATCGCAGAAATTTCTGGCATGTAGGCTATGATTACCCCAGTGTTGAAATGTCTGAAATGAAGATCATGATGCTTCCTGCTTAGCAGGGTTCTTACATGGTCTTGGTGAGATACTGCACAGCAGTGAGTCCCTAGCGGATGCACAGCGATGTCAGGGAGAGCAGCTGCAGCTCCTGCAGAGACAGTGGATGCTGTTCTGACTGCATTTCAGCCAGGAGGGCTCCCCAGGATGCAGAGGTCCCTTTCTTTGGTCACAGTGCTATGCTGGAATTGGGAGGGGAAATGAGAAGGAATTAGTGAGTGGCGAGTGGCAAAAGCTCAGTATGTGTTTGGACAGTATGCAAATCTGGCAGTCCCAGGTTTGGTGCTTTATCCTGCCAGTGTTCCCAGGAGCCTTCCCAGCTGCTCACTCTGTGAGGTCCCCAACAGCCACTCCCCACGTTTGATGGGGTTTCAGCCTTGGTGGAGGACCCTTCAGGTGCAGCCTCCTCCCTGCTCAGGCTTGGCACTCACCAAAACTTCTGGTTTCCAGGAGCAGAAATTTTAAGCTAATTTTTAGAGGGAATAAAAATGCTAATGAAGGACATCCTAACAGTCTGCTTCCCTCTTCAAGCTTGCTTCATTCTCCCCCCTGCAGACTGGGTTTTTCTGTTTACTCGCAGTCTCTGCCCCCACCCTCTCTCCAGCTCCAGGCTGTACTTAATTTTGGTTTGCAGTGGTGATTATGGCCCTGCCTCTGTAAGAACTTTCAATTTCTCACACAGCTAACACCAGTGCTGCCTTCATAACCAAAACCAAATGTTTGGAAAGCAAAGCTGATTGGCCCGTCTTGGACTTCTGGTCCAGAAGCTGCTGTGGAATGGAGGTGATGCTACCTGTAGTCACCTGTGGTAGCAGAGTAACTTCCTGCAGTGAATCCTAATCCCAGAGTTTCTGAATATGTGATTTTATAGAGAAATACTTCTCAGGTTTCATTAAAATAAGGATTTTGAAATACAAAGATTACCCTGGAACCAGGTGGGATCACTGTGCACACCAGGGTGCTGATAGTGCCAGGAGGGATGCAGGAGAGTCAGAGACAGGGAGGGAGATGTGAGGACGAAGCAGAGTGTGGAGGGACATGGGGCCGTGAGCCAAGGAATGCAGGAAGCCTCTTAGAGCAGGAAAGGTCAAAGAACCAGATCCTCCCCTGCAGCCTTCAGACGTCACGTTGCTCTGAGACCCATGGTAGACTTTGGTACCCAGAACTGCAAGAACATAAATGTGCCTGGTTTAAGCCACTACATTTGTGATAATGCGTCACTGCAGCCAGAGGAAACGAATACACCATCCCTTCCAGAAGTAGAGGCAGTTGCTAAAGGAGGTTACTGCTACCACCACCCAGAGATCAGAGAAATAAAAAGCAGCTTCCCAAACTTGAGGGACCTCTTGCCTTCCATTTTCTAGCTCTTCTCTGCCTCTGACTAGACTGACAGAATAGCCGTCAGGTTCCTTTTACGGACATGTCAGTAGAAGCTATCTTTGTTTCCTGGAGGTAATTAAAATAACCACTTCATGAGAACTTTTGTGAGTATTAATTTAGTGTGTAAAGTCACTTCTCACAATGTCTGGCGCAGAGTAAATGCCAATTATCAGGAACGCTGGCAATAAAATGTGAAACCTTGATGGCTGTCACTGAAACAAGTGACTAAACCGAATGAAGTCCAAGGCCGTGCACTGGTTGCACATCTCTAGGGGTCAAATATTTTCCTACGTGTCACTCATGTACACTTCTCCCTAGCAGGGCAGGATGCATCACCTCCCCCTTCTATAGACGAGCAAACTGAATCTCAGAGAATGTAAATAATTTGCCCCAAAGTGGGAGTGTCAGAGCTACAATTCAAATGTAGGTCATGTGTGGCTTTAACAATTCGCCTCTTTCTAGGTCGTTGTTGCAGACTCTCTTAGTGCAAGGAGCCATGAGTCTCTAGTGAAGGGCTCTCATTTCTAACGCCTGGCGTTTTAAAAGGCGGTAGTGGATATGGTAATGCTGAGAAACACTTGAGCATGAAAACACAGGGTGTGTGAATAATATCAAAGACTCGGTAAGTATGGATATTGCTATGGACTGAGTTGTGTCCCCCTCAAATTCATGTTGAAGCCCCAACTTCCAGTGTGACTATATTTGGATATAGGGCCTGTGAGGAGTTGAGAAAGGTTACCTGAGGTCAGAATGGCACACGGCTTACATTTTATGCTGAAATCTCCACCATGATACCAGCCCTAATCTGACAGGGCTGGTGCCATTATAAGAAGAAGAGAACTAATGGCTAAGGTGGTTTACATTTTGTGATTTCCTTCCCCCATCCCAGCCAAATGGTAATTCCAAAATTAACTTGTTGAAATGAATATTTTTATTCGAGTAATAAAAATACATTTTGTAAGTACTGAATATATATAACATACTGTAAGAGGTCCTAGGTTTGTAGAAATATATAAGACACTCTTTTCCATTAAAGACATGTTTTCTTGTATTTCCCAACCACAGTTTACATTCAATATTATTCTGGCCAGTTTCAGATGTATAGCACAGTAGCTGGATAACCATGCATGCTACGAAGTGGACTCCTGCTGCCCCCAGCACCCACCTGGCCCTATACCCCATTATCAACATTTCTGACTTTATGCTCCATGATTTCTTTTTCACAATAAGAAAGAGACACCAGAGTTCTCTCTCTCTACCATATGAGAGCACAGCAGGAAGGCAACACAGCACAAGCCAGGAGGACAGTTCTCACCAAAAACTAAATTGTCCTGCACCTGGTTCCTAAACTCCCCAGCCTCCAGAACTGGGAGAAAGTATATTTCTGTTGTGTAAGTCTACCAATCAATGGCATTTTCCTATGGCTGCTCGAGTAGACTAAGGCATATTTACAATGCTGGTACAGTTAGTGATTCCGTGTTTGTTTGTTTTTCCAACTCCTAGTATTTCAGTGTGTGTTCCTATCGATATGAAACACTATTATTTCCTGACTAACATAGATGCATTCATTCCACCAACATTTTTGAGAGTAGATCCTGTATCTCATAATGGAGATGTAAAACCAGGAAGGACAGCTCACAGGTATTATGGTGGAGTTTTCAGCATAAAATGTGTGTGTGTGTGTGTACATGTGCTTATGTGTGAGTTCATGCGTTTCCATGTGTGTGAGATGTATGAGCAAGACACGAAGAAAAGAAAGAAAAAAGCGTGGTGAAAGTGGCTGAAAGAAATAGCATCTCTGTTTCCTTCAGTCTTAAGAAAAAAAAAGAATGTTCTTGAGAAAAGTAAAGGGAAAGAAAGGAGCAGGGCTTTAGAGAAGTGCTAAGAAGACAGAAACATGACGATGCCTCTGCTCTTCCAGACAGTCCCCTCCTTGCACTAGCACCTGATACCGTAGCTGGCTCCTGCAAGCTGCTTCCCCATTCTGGCGCTCCACGTGGTCGCTACTCCCCAGTTTTGCTGTTTAGACTTGAAGCCCACGTATGAACAGTGATAACCTCAGGAATGAGTCAGATTTGTGGGAGCTGAAAGGAGAACAGATAGAAAGGTTCAGCTGTGGAATTTTCCTAGGAGAGAATCTTAACTTTGCAAATAACATGCTGCATTAAGGGATTCTTTGTTCATTTTAAACTACATATTCTTGCTTTATCCTGGGGAAGACTGTGCAGGACTGCCACCAAATTTTAAACTGATCTCCCTCTTTCCACCCTAATGCCTCTATGTAGGCTCAGTCCATCATCACTCAATGCCAAGGTACCTGCTGATAGCACCCACATGCCAGTCATTCTCCCCGGCAGCACAGATAGGATCTGTGGCTCCTGTGTAAAACCCTTCTGTGACCCTCCCTTGTACTCTGCATCAAGTCCAGTGTCTCCCTTCCAGCTACCATTTCATCTTTCAATTCTGACTCCCATTGTGTATGTAGTTTATGTCCTTGACTACGTACAATATGTATCTATTTGTTTGCCTCTTGTCTGTAAATTATAAGCTCCATAAAGACAAAGGTTTTTGTCTATTTTATTTGCTAAAAAATCACCAGGACCTAGAATAATGCCTAGATACATAATAAGCACTTACTAAATATTTTAATGGATAAATCAGTGAATAATAATTTTAATAGAATAAATAGATTAGACTCCAAACACTTATTGACTAGTTAGTGTTAAATATATTGTTGCTTCTGTGAACTCATAAATTCTGAAAGGCTCATTTTGGCCTCTGGACAACTATATTTAAAATACAGTAAAAACAAATCTATCTATAAAATTATTGCCCCATAACTTCTCTCACCAACTCTACTTAAAGAATATTTCAATGTTAGTGAAAAATAGTGTCTGGGTAGTAGTTTGAGTTTTATCAGGTGTCTTTTTGTATTCTGCATGCTGTCTCAGCTATACAGAGAGTGAGCAGAATTGTCAATACATACAAATTAAAAATAAAGAAAATTATAAGGCTCTTTATACCTTTAAAAAATGCTTAAAAATGTTTAGTGCACACATCAATCAGAGAAGTTTGTTTTGTTCTGTTGCCTATTGATAGCCTGAAATAACTAAATCCATGGTACAGATGTTGGTTTTGGTTCATTTGTAAATAGGTAAGATATGCCTGAAGAATAAGATGTCTAAAAGAATTCTAGGTGAAAAACCACACATGGTTATTCTAGTGTTCTTTGTGAGGACACCTTCCACTGTGTGAAGACAGAGGTGCCAACTTTGCTTATTGATTATTTATATTACCCCAAGTGCAATTACTGTGTGTTCTGAGCTTTTTACTTTAGTGCAGTTTGGGACTCACAAATCTTTAGGCCTTGGCCCCCATCATTCATAGAATCACTAGTACACACCTCCAGAGCAGCTTGTGTTATGTGTGAATGTCACACACATGGTGCTGCAGATATGTGACTTGGCCATGTTGGAGATCAATTTATAGCCACTGAGAATTAATTAAGTAACTGCCTTTGAAAAGCAGGCTACTAGCAATCAAAAAAAAATTAAGCGTAAAAGAAACAATGGTGACTTCCAGTACAAGCTACTTGAGCTGCCTAACCCAGGAAGTGCACACTCCATTTTCATTTAAAATGATTTTTCTAAATTTTTTGGATATATTGGACTTACAACATTGTGTAAGATTAAGATGTACAACATGATGATTTTTAAAAAATATATTTTATTGGTTGTTTTTTTTTTTTTTTTTTTTTTTTTTTTTTTTAACAGAGAAGAAGGGAGAGGGATAGAGAGCTAGAAACATCGACAAGAGAGAAACATCAATCAGCTGCCTCCTACACACCTCCCTACTGGGGATGTGCCTGCAACCAAGGTACATGCCCTTGACCAGAATCAAACCTGTGACCTTTCAGTCTACAGGCCGACACTCTATCCACTGAACCAAACCGATTAGGGTCATGATGATTTTTTTAACATATTTTATTGATTTTTTACAGAGAGGAAGAGAGAGAGATAGAGAGTTAGAAACATCCATGAGAGAGAAACATTGATCAGCTGCCTCCTGCACGCCTCCTACTGGGAATGTGCTCTCAACTAAGGTACATGCCCTTGACCAGAATCAAACCTGGGACCTTTCAGTCCGCAGGCCAACGCTCCATCCACTGAGCCAAACCAGTTAGGGCCCATGATGATTTCTTACATGTATATATTAAGTAAGGTTGGACAACTCACCCATCACCTCACATAGTTACCTTCTGTGTGTGTGTGATGAGATTAAGATCTACTCTCTTAGCAACTTTCAAGTATATAATACAATATTAGTAACCATAATGATTTTATGTGTCTTATAATTGGACATAATTAAGTCACTGTGGCCAGAGAAATGCTCTCAAGGTCCAACGTGGAGTAAGCATGGTCCCCGAGAGTAACATACAAACTAGTTACCTACACAGGCTGAAAGGATGCTGTCTGGCAAAACCACCTTGCTAATCCCATGAAATAAACTAACCTACATGTAGGGTAGGAAGTGAGGACTATTCTCCATGTAATTGTTTGCAAATGTGGCTTCCTATTAGAATCACCGGAGGTGCTTTTTAATCCAGAGGATGCCCATTTGAGCAACATTTGCTTCAGTCATAATGGAATAAGCAAGAATCATATCTAATCTCTCACATAATCAACTGAATAACTGGACACGTACAGAAAACAACCGTTTTTAAAAACGAGACTGCAGTCAAAGAAAAACTGTGTGTATTTCCTTAAAGAAGGAAAACAAGGAAGATGCGTTTGATGATCACCCGGATTTTATGCTTAGAGGAATTTTACACATCATGGTGCAGCAATGCGGATCTCTAGCAGAGCATGGGTCTTCAGATCTTAAAAAGCTGGATAGATGGGAATCATATGTTGGGAACCTGAGGTACCTGGAATTTGCATCACAAAGGAGCTACAACACTGAGAAAAAGCTCCAGGAATTTACATATACATGGTCTTCAGTCTCTTCCTTAATGAGAAACCAGGTACACACAGCTTGGTATGTCACAGGCTAGGAAAAAGCACAACTAGGAAACGTTAACAGTTTCCCGAATCACAAAGAATTTGGAACAGTTTGAGTTCTGGATGCACACAGACCATCTGTGGCTTTCAGTGCAGACCCCGAAGAGTCTCACCTGACTAGGTAATTAAATGAGCAGTGAGCAGTGGTAATAGGAGAAACAACAGTTGTTCTTAATTTAGACAGGACTTTCTAGAATCCAAAAGCCCATTTTTACTGCAAGATACAAGGACCCAACTTTAAAATTGGGGAGAAAAAAATTTTATTGATAACACTATTGATTAAAGAAGATCTCATTACATATTTGTGCAGGGTCAACTTTTACAGTCCCAGAAGGTGACACTTCTTATATTTTCTTAATTTTAAAAGAATCATCTTCAACATTCAATTTGAATATGCTCTTTCCTGCTTTCTGCCCCATCTCAACAAATTACCGTATTCTTCCTTTCCAGTCTGTCACAAATGCCATAAAGCCTTCCTGAGCATCCTTTCTTCCACTGAACCCTTTTAGATGAATGTTCCATGTCTTTGAAACCTTCGTGAGTGCATATGAAAGTGTTTTAGCATCATGAGGTGGTAGCTGCTCACAATAATCACATTTCTTAATTACTGTGAGACCGTACTGCACTAAGCACACATGCTCCTTGTCTCATTTATCCTTGATAAGAAACACATGGGATGGGACCCCTTCTTAGTCCTCACTCCACTGAGGAAACTGAGGCTTAGAGGACTGGAGAGCAGCATAGTCACAGGTTCCACAGGAGCATTTTGGCTCCAGAAAACAACTCGTTTACCTCCATTATGGATAGAGGGTAAGTACATAATTTGCCTCTTCTTTATCGGAAGCTCTTTGTAGAGAAAAACTATGCATTTCCATCATTGTATGCTTTGCACCTAACACAGTGTTGTGTCTGTGGTTGGTTACTGGCAGACATTTGTTGAATGTAAGAATGTTTGCATGCATGATCTTATCTAATAAAAGCATAATATTGAAATTGACCATTTCTTTGGGACACCTAAGCCACGCCCACCAGCCAATCAGAGTGGCTGTATGCAAATTAACCCAGCCAAGATGGAGGCCAGCACTCACAGAGCTGAGTAAACAGGCAGCTTATGTTGCAGCAGGAGTAAAACTGTTTGCCAGCCTCTGAGTTTCTCCCAGCTCCAGGCAACAACATATTTGCAACATTGCCTCAATTATAGAAGCCTCAAAGTTGAAGCCAACAGCAGTCCTGCCTGCGACTAAGGTAGTAGTCAACATTGTCTCAACTATAGTAGCCACGAGCTGAAGCAGACAGGAGGCTCCGTTACCTGCCTAGGCCTCAGCTTAAAGGAACAGTGTATCAATTATAGAAGATAAACAAACCCCAGAAACCTGCTTCCAGCCAGCCTTGCTGGGACATGGGGTCAATGGGAGCTATGAGCAGCCTGAAAGCCTGAAAACGCCCCTCAGCTCATCACCCAGGCTGGCCACACCCCAATGGGGTGAGAGATCCCACTGGAGGGCTTGGCCAGCCTGCAGACAGCCATCAGCCCCTCACCCGGGCCAGCCAGGTACCCCAGTAGGGACCCCAAATCTGAAGGGACTGTGGGCAGCCTGAAAGTCTGAAAACGGCCCTCAGACCCCGCACCCTGGCTGGCTACACCCCAATGGGGTGAAGTATCCCACTGGGGGGCTTGGCCAGCCTGCAAACAGCCATCAGCCCCTCACCCAGCCTGGCCAGGTACCCCAGTAGGGACCCAAATTCGGAAGAGACTGTGGGAAGCCTGAAAACGCCCCTCAGCTCCTCACTCAGGCTGGCCAGATACCCCAGTGGGGACCTAAAACCTGAAGGGACTGTGGGCAGCCTGAAAGCCTACAAACAGCTCTCAGCCCCTCACTCAGGCTGGCCACACCCCCATGGGGTCAAGGTCCCCACTGGGGGGCTTGGTCAGTCTGCAAACAGCCATCAGCCTCTCACCCAGGCTGGCCAGGCATGCCAGCAGGTGGACATCCCCCGAGGGGTCCCAGACTGCGAAAGGGCACAGGCCGGGCTTAGGGACCTCCCGAGTGCACAAATTTTTGTGCACCGGGCCCCTAGTAATTATATAAGCGTCTTTGGAAAAGTGATGCTCTCATGAGTCTTACCTAGGTACAAGTGATGCCTACAGGTAGCAGGAATGTTGTTGATATGTTCAGGGCTCCTGTGTTTGGTAAATAACTGCTTTGTTGAATTGCTTTTGATTTTTTTTTTAGATAATCTGTGTTCTCTTTGTGCTAGGATTTTGAAGCAAAATATACATTTTGACACATAAAATAGGTTATGTTCTCAGAGCTGGAAAATTTAGTGATCATTCTAATCATTAAGTATGAAACTCCTTTTTTAGAGTAAAATTTGGTCAATTGAGAAAGAAAAGTAACAAAAGCCATTGAAAGGAAGTGTCCCTCAGCTTCTCTAGAGGGAAAAAGGCCAGTTCAAGGGAGTAAAGAAAAAAAGAAAAATAATTACAGGCAAAAGCATAAGATTTAAAGTCTCCGTGAATTTTGTTTTTGAGAATTCATGTTCTTGCATTTATTTTTCCTTTCTTTACAACTAAAAATGAATAGGGAAGGGCATGGTAATCATGAAATTGAGATTGCACATTTTTTCAGTAAAGCTACCATTTGGTTTGAAAAGAGAAAACGAGGCAGCTTTTGAGTAAAATCTGGGAGGGAGAAGTGGAAGGAGAGTGATGAATTATTCCCAATCCTTGTTGTACCTCGGGCCCTGGATCTCCCCAGCATGTCCTAGAGTCTCTACAGAGAAGCTCAGCAAAATAACCCACTTTACTGTGCCATTAACAAAGGTTTAGGAGGGAAGACACTGATTAACCACTACCAATCCACTTGTGGTTGGAACAAATGTTGTACAATGAACCATAAAAAGAAGATTGTAGAGAAATTGCAAAGTTTAGGACTCTGCACTTGTCCTTATTTTAGAAATCTGGGTTTGCACTTAAAGTGTCTGTGTCAAAGTTAGAAACACTAACAATGAAAAATTAGGAGACCGGTATGTTTAGTTGTCTGTGTTGGAGATGAACTAGGAAGGGCCCAGCCTGGGAGTTTCTCAGAGATGAGGTCATTGCTCAGAGATGAGGTCATTGTTTCACTGCGTCAGACAACCCAAGGGATTCCAGGTAAAGCATGTACATAGACCTGGTGGGGCCATATCCATGTTGAAAAGCCAGAATTGTCAGTGACGGATGAATATCCAGATTCTATTGATGTCTCCTTTTCAAAGCCTCTCAAATCAAGAAGTAACTACATGTTTTTTGTCTGGAATAGTTATACAGACTTACTGATTTTTTATTTTATTTTTTTGCCTCTGGCTTCTTGCTCCTCTTATTGGCCTTTCAGGTTTCTGCCAGAATTGCTTTATACAGATATGACTATAACCTTCTCCAGCTTTAACATTTCTAACTCATTTCAACCTGTTACTTAAGAATGTTTTAGTGCTTGGCTTCCTATAAGCCATCACCCTACTTCATTCTCACCAGAGTTTAATAGTGCACTCAAAAAGGCAAGCTCCGCCCTTGCTGGTATGCTCAGTGGATAAAGCATTAGTCTTTGGACCAAAGGGTACTGGGTTTGATTCCAGTCAAGGTTACGGGCACCTCCTCAGCCCCAACCCTGGTCAGGACTCTTGCAGGAGGCAATCAATCTCACATCTGTGTTTTCTCTGTCTTTCTCTATCTCCTTTAGTCTCTCTAAAAATAAATGGAAAAATATCCTCAGGTGAGGATTAACACAACAACAAATAGGCTCTCATCTATCCCTGTCAGTTTTCACAGAGCTATACCATATTTTTGTTGTACTAACCTGCAGGAACAATTGTATCTAAGTTAAGTCCCATGTAGGCAACACCTTCTATAGCCACATACTGGAACCTAGAACCTCACCAAGACTGCCACAGTGAAGCCATCTCCAGAACAGAAAGTGGTGCACAGGAGACACACATTTTAATCCATAGTGAATAAATGATCACCTTCACATTAATATAAACAGGATCATAGAATTACTGTTGCTGTTGGATTTCCCTGGTATTTCTGCCTTCAGTGGGAAAAGCTTTTATTCCTTTACTGAAGCCACAGAGTTCTGAGGGGACCTCCCTATCACACCACACTTCTGCCTCCTTAGCTCCAGTCAGTTGATCTAGTGTGTATCAGACCCAAAACAGGTATCAGAGTGCTTTCCTGTAATTTTTCAACTCTTCTGTAGCATGAAAGACTTTCTTCATGCCAGGATAGAAGGGGTTAGAGATGGGTGATAGCAGTGATGTAAGTACTCGAGCTTTAGGGACTGAAGCTCAGTGGATTCTCAGAGATCAGAGGTGAAATCTGAGGGCTGGACAGCAGGAGGGGGAAGGTACAAACAATGTTATTCAGGCTCTTGAAAGAAAGGGCCCCTGAGTCATGCTTGCTCTTCCTGAAATTGTGTGAAGATTCCCTTTTTGCCCAGATTAGCTTGGTATTAGTTTCTGTTCTTTGTAACCAAAGGATTGCAGGCAAAACATGGTTATGTTGTGAAATTTGATCCAAAATCTTTTTAAAATTTAGGATATGAGGTATAACTCCCAGGAAATGTTGAAGTCACAGCAGACCACTCAGATATTTCTGGATCTCACAGAATATGACCTCTACTTTACTATAATTGGAATATTTTTATTGCTATTGGAGCATGTTTTTCCAGCTTTATTGAGGTACTAGGGGCCTGGTGCACAAAAATTTGTGCACTCGGGGTGTCCCTCAGCCTGGCCTGTGTTGTCTTGCAGTCTGGGACCCCTCAGGGATGTCCACCTGCTGGCATGCCTGGCCAGCCTGGGTGAGGGGCTGATGGCTGTTTGCAGGCTGGCCAAGCCTCCCAGTGTGAACTCTCACCCCATTGGGGTGTGGCCAGCCTGAGTGAGGGGTTGAGGGCCCTTTTCAGGCTGCCCACAGTCCCTTCAGGTTTTGAGTCCCTACTGGGGTGCCTGGGCAGGCTGGGTGAGGAGCTGAGGGGTGTTTTCAGGCTGCCCACAGTCCCTTCAGGATTCGGGTCCCTACTGGGATACCTGGGAAGCCTGGGTGAGGAGCTGAGGGGCATTTTCAGGCTGCCCACAGTCTCTTCAGGGTTTGGGTCTCTACTGGGGTGCCTGGGAAGCCTGGGTGAGGAGTTGAGGGCGTTTTCAGGCTGCCCACAGTCCCTTCAGATTTTGGGTCCCTACTGG